>PYAF01001381.1:0-23103 GCA_007407185.1 Glycine tomentella | reverse complement strand
TTTTGATTTGTTTTGTTTTAGTTCTGTATACCCCTTCTGAGGGACGATATTCTTTTGTAGCACCGTGTGTGGTGTGAACCTGTGATGTATATATATTGTACAGTACCTGGATATATGTATATGAGACTTTCCCTGAGTACATGTGTATGTTTATATTGATGTTACTCTGCCTAAAGCTTTGTTATCTGTCTTGCTATGTGGATTTTGATAAACTGGATCAGCAGGGGGCGTGATTTTACGGTTCTGTTATGTGTTTCCATACATAATGTATCAAGAAAACGATCCTATGTTTCCGCTGAACTGATAAATTAATATTTATACGCTAATCTGATATTATTAATGATAACACGTCGGAGGCCTACGGGGTGTTACAGAATCTATCTCTAGATAATGGTTTGGTAAAAATATCAGCCAATTGATTGTTTGTATCAATATACTCAATTTTGAGATTACCCTTTTGAATATGATCTCTGAGAAAATGATGTCTAATCTCAATGTGTTTTGTCCTTGAGTGCATGATTGGATTCTTTGATAGGTTTATTGCACTTGTATTGTCACACAGTAAGAATTTTTGTTAGACTTTTGGCAAGCATACCAATTGTCATTGCAGGTAACAGAATTTATAAAAGATCGTCTCCGCATGGACTTGAGTTACTCAGTTAATCCAAATAAAATTTAACAGGTCAATAGTTATGTACAAGAAGCATAAGCGTAGTTTCATGTATTTTGTGAAATAACAACAATTACTGAATTTTAAAGAAAATGCAGAAATAACGGATTTAGTGCGTCAGATTTACAAAAATAAATATTCCCTTGCACACATGAAATCACCCCAAATCGATCACTCGCATTTGATAATCCTAAGAATATTTATCAAATATCGATTCCTTGCATATGAAATAAATATTCCAGCATTATAATCATAATCTCGTGTTGTTTGCAATCAAAACATTATGCTCTATTCCTAGCAACATAACGTAAAGAGTAAAATCATTTAGTTTAAATCCTAAGAGTACTTTCCAATTAAACTTAGAACCCCGTTTCATGAAACTAGTGATCAAGTAGAATCAAGCATTAAGAACAGAATGAAATCACCAACAATGAGTAGAAAAGATTCATGCATATCAAATATTAAAAGAGATACATAAGGGTAGAAGATTACATCCAATCCTTAGAGACGTTAGCCAATCATTATGGAGAGCACAAGATCAACTGAATATATGATGAAAGAAGCGACCCTGAATCACTTTGGCAGAGTTTCCTCACCAATTTCTCACTTCTCTCACTTTCTCTAAGATACCTAAGGCTTTCTGGTTCATGCTCTAGCTTCAATTGCTTTTCCATGAATCCTTTGGTTCACCTTTGCATGATTTTATATAGGATTTGGGAAGCTGGTGGTGTGCATTCGCCCAGGCGAGTGGTTTATGCTTGTTTTTCTCGCCTGGGCGAGTTAAATGCTTCGTGGTCAGGAAAGCCATTCGCCCAGGTGAGTGTTTTGTGCTTGTTTTGCTCACCTGGGCGAGTTAAAACTTAGCCCTGAAGAATCTTCATTAGCCCAGGCGAGCTTTGGGCGAATTTGATCCAGAAATTTCCTATTTTTGACCTTTTTGCCCCTTTGTGCTTGTCTTGGTTGCTTGGATGCTCCGGATATCATTGAAACTTATCAAAACACCGGATTGTAGTGGATGAATCTTCCAAAGTGTGAATAACACCCTATATATTTATACAAAATATAAAACAACTAGGTTTAGGGCAAATTAATCAACAAATTTACTAAAATCAAAAGATAAGTGTCAGCATTATAATCCCGATTTTACTAAAATATGGCACTTATCAACTACCCCCAACCTAAAATGTTGCTTGTCCTCAAGCAATTTTTTAAAGAAACTACTAAATAAAAGAAGTATAAAAGACAATACTTTAATATGAACATATTTTGTAAAGAATCAACTTTCAAAAAATGATCATAGCATATTTTTCAAGTAGTTAACTATGAGAATTTGAAAACACAAAAGATGGAATTCACCGAATCGAATGAAATTAAGATAGATTTACATTTATTTTCTAAAGAACATCAAAGAAAACACTTGATTGATTCAAACAGAGGAAAGCCCCTCAAAAGGTGTTTAATTCTTTCACAAGTGTTTATTCTCAATTCCAACACTGATATGTTATAGATCAGTTTTACAATTCATTTCCCATCAAATCAAAGTACATATTTATCATGGATCTTTAGGACTTTTTAGGGTTGGGCCTGGCTTTGAAAGAAATCTTGGTTTTTCTGGATATTCAAAGTTACCCTAAGAATAGGAGAGCAAACAAGACAAACTATTGTCACTTCCTATTTCTTTTCTTGGTTCTTCTTTTTCTTTTCTTTCTTTCTCCTTCTTCTTTTTTAAATCACATGAATAGCCACATTTAAAACAAATTATTTTCATCACATTAGCGATCCAAATGATAGAAGTTTCCAACAAAAAATCCCTTTTGCTCTCCTAACCTAAAGTAAGGTAGGAATTTCTTAACCTAGGTTAGTTTTCCAACAAAATTACAAGTGTTTTGGCTCAAAGGGCTAGCAAGTGGTAAATCATTATGTATTGGGATAGCTTTTTGGCCAGTGGCTTAAAATATACAAGAAAGAAAGAAGGCCTAAATCATATCCATGACTCATATGTTATGACAATTAGAAATTCATGTAAAAATCAACTATAAAACAGATCAGTGAGGACACTCAATGTAATTTCTGTGGGTGCACTCAGTCACTTAATTGTAAAGGCCTATTTTCATGTTCAAATCAAATCCGTGTTTCGAAAGATGTTTTTTTTTTTTTATCAATTCCATGTAAAAAGATCTATCCTTCATTTGGTATCTAGAAACCATTCATTTTTGTTTTTTCATTCTCAAAGTTTCCAAAAAAAAAATCATTTTGTTGTGTTCTGATCCAAAAAGTAAGTTTCAAAAAAATATTATTTGTTGATTCTTTGCAAAACATGTTATGTTTCTAGAAAAAAAAGTCTTTTAAGTCCCAAAAAATTCACACCTATAACTCTAATTATGTTAATAGAACAAAACAAAAAATTTAAATCACAAATTTGTACTTGAATTTTGTACTTCCAAAAAAGAAACACATAAGGAACCTTCTGTGTATACTATTAGAATTGTGCATAACAGAGTGCTACTAACCCAAAACAAAATTATCAACGCGCACAATTCTCTAATAAAAAAGTCTAAGTAAATACGGAATAAAGTACTGAAATATCAGGAAAATGTAAAGCAATAAAGAAAGTGGTAAAGAGATATCAAAAAAATGTCATGGATTTTGAAGCTCAATGAGATAATCGGCAAGATTCTGGATCATGTCTTCATGATCATCATTAGTTGTTCCTTCTCCTTCATTTGCAGCTTCTTGGCCAGCTGCAGGGCCTTGGTCAACCACAAAATCTTAATCAGTCGCCAGTCCTGCCTCCTCCTGAACAATAGGCCTGTCCCCAAGCAGGCCATGGAAAATCAGCCCTAAATTAGTCAGGAGTGGGCCAAGGAAAAGGGTTTGGATCCTGGCAATGCTGATGCAATGTGTAGTGGTAGAAGCTTTCATTCAGCTGCATCTGGCCCCTGTAGTTGGCAGCTTGTTGATCAACCATATGTCACATGTAAGTATGCATATGAAGTTCAATTCTTTGAAGATAAGTTGAGATGGACTCCAAGGAGGGTGGCTCTTGTGGCTGCTACACTTGTCTAGCTAACAATATTTTTCAATGAAACCCCAGTTGATGGGAGGTTGGATTGCCTTAGAAGGTAGTACCTGCACTCCATAAAATTGACATAAACCAGTAATTAAAGCAAGAAATCCAAGTGCCTTGTTGGACTTCTCCGGGTTCAGAGGATATCGAGGAGGCTCTGTAATGACAAACTAATGAATAGCATCTGAGATCAACTGAGCCACATTAATACTAATTTGTTCTATGCAACTAAAAACGAGCTGACATTTCGACATAGTCAAATAAGAATTATGGTCACTTGGAAGTACATTGCTAAGGATAAAGGTCATCCAGATTTGGATTAAGGTTTTCATGTTGGTTCTCATCAGTCTTACCCTATTACATGCAGTGTTTCGAGCAAAATCGCATCTGAGGGAATAGAGTAACTGAGTGATAACTTGTTCATCAAATCTTGAAAGGATGTTCCTCCTAGTAGTGTATTCGCAGAATTGGCCTTCTTCCAAGATTAGTGCATTTCCTAGAAATTGATTAATGGCATCAGGATCATGAGGAATCCATTGGCCACGTACTTGAGAATGTTGATCAAAAACGCCTTCCTCAGTTGGCCATACATTGGCATAGAATTCCAAGACAACTGTAGGATCAAATTTTTGCATTGGGGTGGCTAGTTGCCTCCATCTTCTTCTGTCAATCTCCGCAATGAACTTTGGATATTCACCTTCCATTAATTGAACTCTTCATTCTCTGAGGAATGACCAATCCTTAATTACTTCAAAGTGCTTTTGATGTTCCTCACTACGAAACCTCTGAGCATCAAAGATAAAATCTGCATGTGGTTCGGAGCTTGAACCTTCTCCTGTATGCCTAGCTCTTTTGGTGGATATTTTCTTGGGAGCCATCTGAAAAAAATTTCAACAAAAATAAATATGATAATTCATTGTAGTCAAAATACCAATATAATTTTTGAGATTACCAATTCAGATTTCTCAAGTCAAATCAACATCATTTAATGGTCAACATTCAATAGATCAACATCTACTTAACCATTTCAAATGTGCACCAAATTTTTAGCCTTTTAACCAATGCATGTATCATGTGAATAATTCAATCAATTTGGAACAGTTTTACACGTTACTCCAAGGTTTGATTCAAACAAATGTAGGCTTGTATGAAGAATCAACTTAGGTGCTTTAAACTTTGAAGATATGGTTTTGACATTTTAATGGAATTTCAAAGTCATGCACAAAGGTCTTTTCTCATGAACTACTGAAGCCTAGTATTCATTCAAGCTCTCTAACATGTGTAGGGAGTAAAATTCGTGCAAAAATAATGAATAAAGCATGGTTGTTTCATTGAGGCATTTCACCAAACAGTTGGTGGGCACACATTTGGTACATGAATTTTTAAAGAGGTTATATGAAGAATTTATCCAGAATTTGAGAACACACATTGGAGGAGAAGAAAACAGAAACATTACAGACCAATCACAATTGTAAGCAGTAGAAATCAAATCCATGATGCATAGACCTAACTATTTTGAAAGTTTTAGAAGGAAACAATAAAACTATACTATGATAATCTTAATTTACAAGAAAGGTATAGGGAACATGCATGAATGAATTCAGGTGATGTGGGACACTTACATGAATTCTGGAAGGAAGAAATGGCCTAGGCGAATAGAGGCAAAGATGGTTTTGAAATGGTGAAGTTAAGAGGAATATGCAACAAAGAAGGGTTTGAAATGGGGTGAAATTCGTTTTCACCCCTCTATTACCATTTGCTGCAGATGACCACTCGCCCAGGCGAGTATATTGGTCATGGTTAACTCGCCTGGGCGAGTTAAAGAACTTTTTTTTAATAGAAAAGATTCATTAATTCAGTTTCTTACTAACCTCAACATACCTCATCCTATATTTATATGTAAATTTTTTTTAGTAAAAAATATTAAGCAAACCATATACCAAATAAATAATATAAAAAGCATAAAAAAGAAAGGTTAGAAGTACTAGGTTGCCTCCTAGAAGGGCTTCTTTAACATAAATTTAGTGGGACGCCTTTGTAGCTCAATTTCCTGCAATTGGACCATATGGTGAGTCTCTCAACATCACCACCCAAATAATATTTGATTCTGCTACCATTGACAATCCATGTCCTTTTCGTGGCTGGATCTTCTAGGATTACAGCTCCATGTGGCATGATTTCATTTATGATGAATGGTCCAGACCACTTGGATTTCAATTTACCTGGAAACAATCTTAATCTAGAGTTAAATAACAAAACCTATTGTCCAGGATGAAAATTTTGTTTCAAAAGATTTTTATCATGATAAAGTTTAACTTGTTGCTTAAAAAGCTTAGAATTTTCATAAGCTTGACACCTCAATTCTTCCATTTCATGAAGTTGGAGTTTCCTGCGTTCACCAGATGCATTAGGATCAAAATTTAATTAATGCCTAGTAAGCTTTATGTTGTAATTCAACAGGTAAATGACACGATTTGCCATAGACCAATTGGAAGGGTATGAGTCCTGTGGGAGCTTTGTATGTTGTTATGTATGCTCACAGAGCTTCATCTAGCTTTTGAGACCAATCCTTCCTTGATTGAGCAACTGTCTTCTCCAAGATTTTTTTGATTTATCTGTTGGAAACTTCAGCTTGCCCATTGGTCTGAGGATGATAAAGTGAGGCTACCTTTTGTGTGACATTGTAGTGTTGGAGAACTTTCTTAAGTTGGACATTGCAAAAATGAGTTCCTCCATCACTTATCAATACTCTTGGTGTACTAAACCTCGAAAATATGTTTTTCTTTAAGAAGCGAATGATTTTCTTTGCATCGGCGTGTTGTACAACTATCGCTTCCACCCATTTAGTCACAGTCCACAACCAACAAGATGTATTCATTTGAGTATGATGATGGAAATGGACCGATGACATCTATCCCTCAGCAGTCAAAAGCTTCTACCTCCAGAATGTTTTGTAGTGACATTTCATTTCTTTTGGAGATTCCCCCTGTTCTTTGGAAACTATCACATCTCTAGACATACTCATATGCATCTTTAGACAATGTAGGCCAATAAAATCCTGATTGGAGAACTTTTGTAGCCGTCCTTTCTCCATTGTAATAGCCTCCATAAGGTGAATTGTGGCAATGCCACAAGATGTTTCTTGCCTCCCCCTAAGTTACACACCTTCTCAAGAGATTATATGCTCCAATTTTAAAGAGTTAAGGATCATCCCACACAAGTATTTAGCATCCCTGGAAAACTTCTTTCTCTAGTGCCAAGTGTAATCATCAGGAATTGCACCAGCTACTTTGAAATTAGCCATCTCTGCAAACCATCGCCTTTCTGAAATGTTGAATAACATTTCATCAGGAAATTCTTCTTGAATATCAGGACCTTGTGTGGTTACTTCATCACTTGAAAGTTTGGAAAGATGATCAGCCACATGATTTCACTCCCTTTCTTATCCTTGATTTCTAGATCAAATTCCTGTAATAGTAGAACCCGACGGATAAGTCTTGGTTTAGAATCAGCTTTGATTTAGCAGCATGATCAGTGAAAACTACAACTTTAGATCCTATAAAATATTATCTAAATTTTTCCAAGGCATACACTACTGCAAGCAATTCTTTTTCAGTTGTTGCATAATTAATTTGGGCTTTATTTAAAACTTTGCTTGCATAATGTATAACATGGAAAACTTTATTTTTCCTTTGACCCAAAATTGCTCCTACAACATAATCACTTGCATCACATATTATTTCAAAATCAAGTGTCCAATTTGGTGTAGTGATTATGGGTTCAGAAACCAATTTTTGTTTCAAAGTCTCAAAAGCTTTTAAACAGGAATCATCAAAATAAAATGGAACTTCTTTGTTCAAGAGATTGCTCAATGGTTTGACAATCTTAGAAAAATCCTTGATGAAACTCCTGTAAAATCCTGCATGTCCCAGAAAACTTCTGATGCTTTGACATTTGGTGGTAGAAGAAATTTTTCAATGACGTCCACCTTGGCTTTGTCAACTTCAATTCCATGAACATAAATCTTGTGACCCATTACAATACCTTCAGTTACCATAAAATGGCTTTTCTCCCAATTGAGCACAAGATTTGTCTTAATACATCGTTTCAAAATAGTATCAAGGTTAGAAAGACATTTATCAAAAGAAGAACCAAAAATAGAGAAATCATCCATAAATACTTCAATGCTTTTTTCAACAGGATAAAAAAAGATAGCAAGCATGCATCGCCGAAATGTAGTAGGTGCATTACAAAGAACAAAAGACATTTTCCTATAAGCAAAGACACCGAATGAACAAGTAAAAGCTATTTTGTCTTGGTCTTCAGGATCAACATTAGTTTCATTGTATCCTGAATAACCATCAAGAAAACAGTAATATTGCTAACATGCTAGTCTCTCCAGCATTTGATCCATGAAAGGTAATGGAAAATGATCCTTTTTGGTGGCTTTATTGAGCTTCATGTAAGCAATACACATTCTCCAACTTGTAATAGTACGAGTTGGAATAAGCTCATTTTTATCATTTTTAACAACAGTCATACCTCCTTTCCTGGGTACTACCTGTACAGGGCTTACCCATTGGCTATCGAAGATAGGGTATATCATTCCAGCCTCTAGTAGCTTGACTACTTCTTTTCTAACAACTTCTTTCATTGTTGCATTAAGGCGTCTTTGAGGCTGAGCTATAGGTTTATAATCCTCTTCCATTAAAATTCTATGCATACAATAAGAAGGACTAATACCTGTTAGGTCTGATATGGTCCAACCAATTGCATTTTTGTTTTCCTGCAAAACTTTTACCAGATTCTTTTCTTCTTCTTCTTCTTCTTCTTCAGAAAGATTTGCATTAATGATCACTGGTTTCAGGGAATCACCTGCAAGAAAAACATATTTTAAATGTGAAGGTAATACCTTTAGTTCCAGCTTTGATTCCTCTTTTTGCCTATCTTCCTTCAATTCTTCAAAGAGAGATTGATGATAAGGAATTTCTCTGCAAGAATTCAATTGTTGAAGATACTTTGATCTTGCTTTATCTTCACTTTCATCTCCTTTTTTTACTGCTTTGGTCGGTGCTTTCTCCAAACCATCTTTTATGTGAATTAATCTTTTAGAGTCAGAAATTACCTCATCCAAAACATCGACTCTAAAACATTCTCTTTTATCTGTTGGATACTTCATGGCTTCAAGGACATTAAACTGCACTTCATCATCTTGTACCCTCACAGTGAGTTTTCCTTCATCAACATCAATCAAGACTTTGGCAATCTTCATGAAAGGTCTGCCAAGAATCAATGGAACTTCACTATCTTCATCCATATCCATCACTACAAAGTCGACTAGAAAGAAGAATTTGTCAACTTTCACCAACACATCTTCAATAATGCCATAAGGATGCTTAATAGTTCTGTCAGCTAGCTGCAAAATCATCTCGTTGGTTTGATTTCCACTTCTCCTATTCGCTTGATCATAGACAAGGGTATGAGGATGATGCTTGCTCCTAAATCTAGAAGTGCTTTTCCCAGCGAAAACCTTCCAATAGCCACAGGAATTGTAAAACTACCGTGGGATCTTTGGATTTTTCTGGAATGGTCTTTTGGATAATTGCACTACAACCTGCATCCAACTCTATTGTTTCATCATCCATGTATCTTTTCTTCTTTGTAAGTAGATCCTTTATGAATTTGGCATATGTTGGCATCTGCTCCAATGCTTTAGAGAAAGGAATGTTGATCAACAGTTATTTGAAAATGTCTAGGAAGAGCTTATACTACCTTTCCTTTGCTTTCTTTGACGGAGAATGTGGATAAGGCATATGCTGAACTTGTGGAGGGATTAGCACAACTTTTCCTTTATCAGTTGCTTGTTGTTTTTCTTTTTCACTTATCACCTTCTCTTCAATTTTTTCTTTTATCAGTACTTCATTATTTTTCTCATTTTCTTTTTCAACTCCTTTCTTTTCATCATTTTTTTTCTACAACTCCTTCTTTTTTCTCTTTTTTATCATCCTTCAGTCCAACCACAGTCCCCCTCCTTGTTGTGATTAACTTACATTGTTCCTTTGGGTTGACTTGTGTGTTTGCAGAGAAAGATCCACCTCCATGCTCAGAGAGTTGTTTTGCGAGTTGTCCAACTTGAACTTCAAGATTTTTGATGGATGCATCAGTGTTCTTTTGATTGGTGATAGACATTTGCATAAACTGATTGAGATTTTCTTCCATTTTTGACAATCTATCAGTTTGGGCTTGTTGTTGTGGACCTCTATTTGAAGGACAGACATAAGAATTATTAGAAGGACCTGCATATGAGTTGTTAGTAGGACCTGCAAAAGAAGGATTAGTTGGAACAATATATGCATTATTATTTTGTCTCCAGCCATATTGTTAATTTGAACCTAAACCACCTCGATATCCTTGGTAATTTCCTTGATAATTCTGTTGAGGTTTGGTCTGATTCTACAAATAATGAGCCTCCTCTTCTGGTTGACAATCACCAGGTGCTGGACAGTGGCCATTTTAGTGTTCTCCACCATAGAAATCGCATCTCAGAATTTGTTGGACTTGATGAGCTGTGTGTGTTTTCTGTGATCCTCCTTGCTGAATTTGTTGAAGAAGTTTGCCTTTTTGTTTGGTTAAGGCCTCTAGTTACTGAGTTAACAATTTATTTTGAGCTAGAATGGCACTTTGAGTATCCAACTCTGCTATACCTTTCCTTTGTATTGGCGATCTATCATGATGAGATTGGTAATCACTGGTTGCTATGGAGTCAATGATTACAATTGCTTCCTCCAGACTTTTTGACATCATAGTACCTCCAGCTGAGGCATCAAGAATCTATTTTGTTTGAGGTCTCAAACCACTATAAAAAATATGTAGTTGTGCAACATCATCAAAGTTGTGGTTTAGGCACCTCCTCAATAATGATTTGAATCTTTCCCATGTCTCACAGAGAGGTTCATCTACTCCTTGGGAAAAAGTAGCAATTGTTGATTTTGAGCTTATGAATCTAGATGGAGGAAAGAATCTAGCAATAAATTTTTCCTCCACTTTTTCCCAAGTGCTGAGACTTTTGTTTGGTTGGGACTGAAGCCAAGTTTTTGCTTTACCTGTCAAAGAAAATGGGAAAGCTCTAAGATAAACAGCTTCAACATCTTCATCAGAAGCTCCCATGGTACTGCATAGCTCTATGAATGTGGACAAGTGTGTATATGGATCCTCATGATCCATTCCAACAAAGGGATGTGAGCCAACTAGACTGAGTAATGCTGGCTTCAGTTCCACAATTTTATTGTTGAAAGGAGGGATGACTATGTTGTTGTAATGCTTTGGTCCTTGTTGGTCAGCATAGTCACCAAGAGTCCTCCTTGGTGGTTTATTTTCTTCTCCCCCTCGATCAACCATATTATTATGTACAAGTGGTTTTTCTGGTGAAGGAGAATCGATAGACGAAGTTTCACCTGGTGACTTATTGGCTTCTTGTTTCTTTTTCTTCCTGTTTTTCCTTTATGTTTTGGTAATTTCTGGATCAAATAAAGTTTTATCTGTAGAGAACTTACCTCGCATAAAGGAAAAATAACAAACTACAATATCCTATAAGCACCAAGGTTAACGAAAGAAAATATAACAAAAGAAAATTTATACAAAAAATAAAAATAAATAACAAAAATAAGAAAAAGTTCTACTAAACTGAAAAATTAAATCTAAAAGAACTCAGTAAATGACTCAAGTCCTTGGCAATGGCGCGAGAAACTTGTTAGACTTTTGGCAAGCATACCAATTGTCGTTGCAGGTTACAAAATTTATAAAAGATCATATCCACAAGGACTTGAGTTACTTAGCTAATCCAAATAGAATTTAACAGTTCAATAGTTATGTACAAGAAGCATAAGCGGAGTTTCATGTATTTTGTGAAATAATTGATTTAGTGCGTCAGATTTACAGAAAATTATGGAAACTAATAAAATGAGTTTAATTATTTCAAGAAAAGTGTAGGATTGGACTTCATCGTTCATACCCTTAGTATCCAATTAACATTACCATGTATAAATCATTTTCTATCATTATTGATGCACACATAAAATCACCTCAAATCGATCCCTCGCATTTGAGAATCCTAAGAATATTTATCAAATATCGATTCCTTGCATATGAAATAAATATTCCAGCATTATAATCATAATCTCGTGTTGTTTGCAATCAAAACATTATGCTCTATTCCCATAACGTAAAGAGTAAAATCATTCAATTCAAATCCTAAGAGTACTTTCTAGTTAAACTTAGAACCCTATTTCATGAAACTGGTGATCAAGTAGAATCAAGCATTAAGAACTATCACCAACAATGAGTAGAAAAGATTCATGCATATCGAATATTAAAAGAGATACATAAGGGTAGAAGATTACATCCAATCCTTTGAGAAGTTAGCCAATCATGGTGGAGAGCACAAGATCTACTGAATATATTATGAAAGAAGCGATCCCCGAATCACTCCGGCAAAGTTTCCTCACCAATTTCTCACTTCTCTTACTCTCTCTAAGCTACCTAAGGCTTGCTGGTTCATGCTCTAGCTTCAATTTCTTTTCCATGGATCCTTTGGTTCACCTTTGCATGGCTTTATATAGGATTTGGGAAGCTGGTGGTGTCCATTTGCCCAGGCGAGTGGTTTATGCTTGTTTTGCTGGGCGAGTTAAATGCTTCGTGGTCAGGAAAGCCATTCGCCCAGGTGAGTGTTTTGTGCTTGTTTTGCTCGCCTGGGTGAGTTAAAACTTAGCCCTGAAGAATCTTCATTAGCCCAGTCGAGCTTTGGGTGAATTTGATCCAGAAGTTTCCTATTTTTGACCTTTTTGCCCCTTTCTGCTTGTCTTGGTTGCTTGGATGCTATAGATATCATTGAAACTTATCAAAACACTGGATTTGAGTGGATGAATCTTCCAAAATGTGAATAACACCCTATATATTTACACAAAATATAAAACAACTTGGTTTAGGGCAAATTAATCAACAAATTTACTAAAATCAAAAGATAAGTGCCAGCATTATAATCCTGATTTTACTAAAATATGGCACTTATCAATTTCTTTCAACTCTACACCAAAATCTTGGATTTGTTGCTTAAGCCACAAACTTTGTGCATAACAACTTCCAGCTGCAATGTATTCAACTTCTGTTGTTGAGAGAGCAACAGATGATTGCTTCTTGCAATGCCATGAAATTAATGAGCTTCCCAACAAGTGGCATGTTCCACTGGTGCTTTTCCTATCAAGTTTGCATCCTACAAAATCAAAATATGAATAGCCAATTAAGTTTAGTGATGCACCTTTTGGATACAAAAAAACCAACTTTTATGGTTGATTTGAGGTATTTGATGATTCTCTTAACAGCAGTGAGGCGTGACTCCTTAGGATTAGCTTGATATCTAGTACACAAGCACACACTCAACATTATATTTGGCCTACTTGATGTCAACTATAGTAAAGATCCTATCATTCCTCTATATTTTGACTAATCAACCTTCTTGCTTTTTCCATCTGAATCAAGATAGGTTGAGGTTGCCATTGGAGTAGCAGCATCTTTGTTTTTGTCCATATCAAACTTCTTGATCACTTTAAGGTAGTATTTTGATTGGCTGAGAAATGTTCCATTTTTCATTTGCTTCACTTGAAGTCTAAGAAAGAATGTCAATTCTTCCATCATAGACATTTCAAACTCATTCTGCATAGAGATAGAAAATTCTTTGCATAAAGAATGATTAGTTGAACCAAATATTATATCATCAACATATACTTGAACCAACTAGATATCATTGCCATGCTTCTTGATAAATAAAGTTTTGTCAACTTGTCTTCTTATGAAAGATTGGCTAAGCAAAAAGTTGCTCAATCTTTCATACCAAGATCTAGGTGTTTGCTCTAATCTAAAAAGAGCTTTCTTAAGTTTAAAAACATGATTTGGATATTTGAAATCAACAAAGCCCAGAGGTTGATCAACATAGTTTTCCTCCTTAATATACCTGATATTGCTTTGTCAAGACGCATCAAAAACAATTTAACTAAGCTAATTCTGTAGCATAGAGTTAACCTAGGTTTACTCAGAGACACGATCAATATGGTTCTAGCTTCAAATCATTGGTAATAATAAGGGGGGATTTTGTCGAACAGTTGGTATGCGTAAAGTAAAACATGCAAGAACACAAACTAAAATTAAATAACAATGCAGAAATTATCAAGATTATCAAGGAGTAAAGCAAAACAGATTAGAAAGCATCAATCCAATTCACCAACCCAAGCTATTTGAATCATCATCATTCCCATAAGTTGATTCTAACATGAACATTCATTCAATCTCAATAGAAGCAGTTCAATCGATTCTACTCCTAAATTAATTGAAACCACAACCCTAACTGAACTAACATTCAATTAATCTTGTGATTATCATTTGAAATTAGGACATGAATCCATAATCCTAACTCACTTTCAATCCTAAATGCATTCATAATCATGAAAACATAATAGAAATTGAAGAAGAATGTGAATATTCAAGTAGAATTCGAAATACCGAACCGAAACTCCAATTCTTCTCTTGCTTGAGTTAGATCCTTGGATTGATTAATGATTTAGCCTTCCATGATGATCACCACGGAAAGCCCCATGAAGTAAGTGCAGAAAAATGGAAGAATAGCAAAATGGAAAATGAAGAAGATGAAGAACAATGAAGAACAAATGAGAGAAAATGAAGAACAAACTTTTGATTCTAAAAACTAAAGAAAAAAAAATATAAAACTTGTTTATTTAATTGTGAAGTGTTGTCCAAGTTTCACTAAAGTCACTAATACATATAGTGACTAAGTTCTAAAAATGGAATAGGCCATAAACAAACCCAACAATCTAATTATTTATTATTTACACCACTAAAAGTTTAATTCGTAGCCCAAAATTACAAGTGCAGAGGTGCTAACTTCGAAGCTTAAAATGACCCTCCAAATGATAGGATTGGCCTCAAGCTATTTCTAGCAAACTTGTAGATCTTTTTGTTATCCTTCCAGGGACTCCTAGAACGCTCCATTCGGAGATTGGTAGCACTCTATAGGCCCTGCACAAGTCAGATAAGTTAAGTGAGCAAAAATCCGAAAATACGCTACAATTAGCAATTAAGCCCACTTACTTGCCTAAGACAAAAACTGAATTAGAATAGGAAAATAAAGGTCCAAGATAGGTCAAATAAGCTAAGAAGGATAGAAAAATATTTAACTAAAAGCACTCTATAGAAAAGCACTATTTACATCCATTTGAAATAGTTTGAAATCCATTAAACATGCATATGCAAGTAGTAACCTAATGGCCTCTAACCTTGCTATTGGAGCATAGTTTTCCTCATAGTCAATGCCTTCCTCTTGGTTGTAACCTTTTGCAACCAATCTAGCTTTGTTTCTGACTATTATGCCATTTTCATCAAGTTTGTTCCTAAAAACCCACTTGGTGCCAATAGGCTTGTGAGAAGAAGATCTAGGAACAAGTTCCTAAACTTCATTTCTCTTGAACTGATTAAGTTCATCATACATGGCAAGCATCCAATGCTCATCAAGTAAAGCTTGGTCAATGTTCTTAGGTTCAATTTGAGAAACAAAAGTCATATTACAGTAGAGATTTCTTAGTGAAGATCTAGTAGATACTCCCTTAGTGACTTCACCAATTATGTTGTCAAGTGAGAGATTTCTTGTAGTTTTTCAATCCTTTGGCTCTTGAATAGGTGTTGATTGTTTCATTTCTGCAATTGGTTATTCCTTTTTCTTGTCATTTGATCCATTGAGTTGTATATACTCTTCCAGAGGACCTGCATCATTTTTACACTTTTTTTCCTCTTTAGAGGGGTTAGATTCATCACAAATAACATGAGCTGATTCTTCCATGCATAAAGTTCTTTTATTAAAAACTCTATATGCTTTACTTTGTAATGAATATCCAAGGAAGATGGCTTCATCAGCTTTAGCATCAAATTTACCAAGAGATTTTTTACCATTGTTTAGTACAAAACACTTACAGCCAAATGCTCTTAAGTGAGATATGTTTGGTTTTCTACCTTTGTATAGTTCATAAGGAGTTTTCTTCAAAATAGGCCTTATTAGCCATATATTCAAAGTGTAGCAAATTGTACTTACAACATCAACCCAAAAATGTTTAGGCAAATTTGTCTCATTAAGAAGAGTTCTAGCACCTTCTTCAAGAGATCTATTTTTCCTCTCCACAACACCATTTTGCTGAGGTGTTCTTGGAGTTGAAAAATTGTGGTTGATTCCATTTTCTTCACAGAATTTTTCAAAATGCTCATTTTGAAATTCAGCACCATGATCACTTCTTATTGAGATAATTTTGCTTCCCTTTTCATTTTGAACAAGTTTGGTTAATTTTCTGAAAGCAATGAAGGCACCACTCTTGGATCTTAAAAACAAAGTCCATGTGAATCTTGAATAGTCATTAACAATTACAAGCCCATAGAAATTACCTCCTAAGCTCATAGTTCTAGAAGGAACAAACAAATCCATATGAAGCAATTAAAGGGGTCTTGAGGTAGAAACAACATTTTTATTTTGAAAAGAAATCTTGGTTTTTTCCCCTTTTGACAAGCATCACATAGTTTGTCATTTTCAAACTTTAGATTAGGTAAGCCAATAACTAAATCTTTTCTAATAAGCTTATTCATGTTATGCATGTTAATGCAACTAGCTCTCGTATGCCATAGCCATGATTCATCAACTTTACTTACTAGACAATTAGTGTTGTGGAAGAATGCATGTTCTATGAAGAGTAGATAGATATTACCTTTTCTTTTGCTTACATGTATAACCTCACTGATTTGACCATCACAAATCATACAGTAATTGTCACTAAAGGAAACCTTGAATCTTTTATTACATAGTTGGCTTATACTTAGGAGATTATGCTTTAAACCTTTCACAGAAAGAACATTTTTTTATCTTTGTTTTAAAGTTGTCTCCTATATTTCCTTCTCCAACTATCTTTCCTTTGTTGTTGTCGCCATAAGTGACAAATCCACCATCTTTTAGAGTCAAATTTGTAAGCATGGACATGTCACATGTCATGTCTAGAGCATTCGCTATCAAGATACCATAATGATTATTTTGCTCTTAGACACACCTACAACATTCAAATTAAGTGGCAAAGCAAGGTACCTAATTGAGGTTGGGTCCATAGGGGTTAGCTATTTTCTTTCCCTTTGGAACCCAAATGCACTCTCCATTAGGCACATAGAATCTCCTAGCATAGCACCTAAGAGATGTGTGACCTCTCTTCATGCAATAATTACAAATTACAGCTTTTGATGTTCTTTCAAATGAGTCATTTGATTATACTTTGTTTTTGAAACAACTCTTGGTTTTTTTTGTTTTGGTGGTTCAAAATTGGTTTTTCCAAAAGGTTTTGCTTGATGTTTGTATCCCAAACCAGAAGTATCTCCAACATATTTTTGAACACTTAGCATTTGATCTAGACTGCATTTTCCTCTATAGAGTCTTTTCAATATATCTACTAAGTAAGAATTTTCAGAAAGCAATAACATGTATTTTTCACCTTGACTCTTTTTGTAATCATCAAACTCTTTTTGTAAAACTTTACATTTGTCAACATTTAATGAAGAGGAGGCACACACACATCCATTAACTTTGTAGCTTCAAATAAGTTTTTCATTTTCTTTTTTCAAGTTACAAAGTTCAGTTTGCATTTCTGCAAGTTTGGTGACATGCCATCTAAGATTACCTTTCAGTCTATTGTTGGATTGTGTAATCTTTTGAGCTTCTTCATGCATCGCATGGAAAGCATAAGCCATTTGATCAAATTCAGGATTTAACTGTGTTTCAACACTTGAGAATTTATCATCTTCACTTATTGTATAAGTGAGACATACATTAGCTTCTTCATTCTCACTTGATGATTTAAAAGTTGTTGACTCATTGTCTTCCCATGCTATGTAGGCTTTCCTTCTTTCTTTGCCTTCTTTTCACCTAATTGCTTTTTCAAGAATATAAAACATTCAAATTTAATGTGGTCAGGCTTACCACATTCAAAGCAGATGAAGTTTGTGTTGTTGTTGTTGTTGTCATTTCTTTTGTTGAACTTTGAGAACTTCTTGTTCTTTTTGTTTTTCACGAACTTGCTAAATCTTTTGACTATTAGGTTAAGTTTTCATCATCTTCATCTTCACCTGAGTCTTTTTCTTTTTCCATAGTAAAGGATGCAACTTTCAAGGCTATGCTTTGGTGTTTCTTATCTGCATCTTCAGCATATGTTAGTTGAGACGTTTCTGATTCATACTCAAGAAGCTTACCAAATAATGCAACTTGGACATCTTGGATAGATCTTTTGATTAATTGATTGCTGTCACTTTTGGTTGCCATGGTCTTGTTAGACACTTCAAGATTTTGATGTTTAACTCTTCAGCATCAAATATCTTCCTAAGATCATCGTTCACAATGTGAGTGAATCTTGTTTGGAGTTGAGATATGTTTTCTATGGTGTTCATCTTGAATATTTCATACTCATGAATCAAAGCATGCTTCCTTGATCTTTTGACTTCATTCGTTCCTTCATGAGTGATTCCAACATCTCCAACATCTCTTTTGCACTTTTACACCTAACAGTTTTAAAGAATTTATCAGAAGAAAGTGCAAAAGTAATCATGTTCTTAGCTTTAAAATCATATTGAACAACTCTCTTTTCATCATTTTTCATCTCATCCCATTCTTTGGGAATCATATTATTACCAACAGTTTTCATAGGAACCAAAGGACCTTTTTTCTATTGCATTCCAAGCACTTGGGTTATTTGATTGAATGAAAATCTGCATTCTATTTTTCCAAAAACTGAAATGCTCTCTTTCAAACATCGGAGGACGATTGAGTTAGGCACCCTCCTTGAAGGTAATTTGTGTGGTCTTCATTTTCTTTTAAAGAAAGATAGTGATCTTGAATAACACTCAAGAACCTGTTCTTGATACCAATTGAAAACAATGTGAATACACACGATAACCAAGAGGGGAGATGATTGGTTTAAACTGGACCTTTTTTAAAATCTTTAGAAAATCAGAGTTAAAGGATATTTATCACAATTAAACCAAGAATACTACAATCAATCAAACCACTCAGCCCAAGAAAAATTTCACAAAAACTTAACTTGTTGGGTAATAAAGAATTCACTTGTTGGGTAATAAAGAATTCACCAAGAATCACAGATCAAGATAGTAAGAAGAGATTAAAAGATAGAGATCAACACAAGAACTTATATTGGTTCACCTCTAAACAAGAGAAACTACAATCAGTTTCTTCCAACCAAACCTTGGTTAGAGTTCCAATAAATCAAAATTTGTTCTTTACAAGCTTTACAACAATCACCCTTTATCAACCCTAGAAAAAGAACTGAAATCTAAAACCCTATTAGACTTCTAATGATCAAGAACTAGAGAACCCTTCCCTATTCTTCCCTTTAGAGAAATCCACTCTAGAAAAAGCTTCAATAACCCTTTGTAAAAGTTACACACAACCAAAAATACAAAAAATGAATTTACAAGCAAAGCTAATGGAGAGAGACAACCTGATGATCCATTGAATATGAGTTACCAAATAGGATTGAAATGAAAAACAATTTTAAAACTTCTTCTCCAAAAAGCTTCTTTGTAGTCTTGCCCAAGAAATCTTTCAAAACACCATGAAGATTTGAATTTGTGGGTCAAACACTTTAGAACTTAGAGTAACATTTCTTAATCTCAGGATGCTTATTAAAACTTTGGAAATTTCGTAGAGCTGTGATATTGTTAATTTCAGAAAACCCACCAGCTATTTATAACAAACTAATGTAACTAAAATGTAATCAATTAAATCACCTAAGTAATCGATTAAAACTTCATTTGTAATAGATTGAAAACAAATTTAATCGATTAAAATGTTCTTCAGTTTTTTGGAAAGATTATATGAACAAAGTAATTGATTATTTCGACCTGTAATCGATTACTGCAGGGATTCATTATTCCATATTCATTGTTTAATAAATTAGCTAAGTAATCAATTACGGGTAAATGGTAATCGATTAACATAGTCAAGTCATGTTTTGTGTTTATACTGAGTAATCGATTACTTAATGCTGGTAATCGATTATTTTGTTCTTCAAAGCTCAGGTAATAGATTACCAATATGTGGTAATAGATTAAAACAGTGAAAAATAGTTTTTCCAAAAACTTAAAACCATGAGCATTTTACTTTGATGCAATCATGAAATCTTAAACCTTTTCACAAACCATGTGCTTTTGTAAAATCATGAATGCAAGTAAATGAATGTTTATGTTATGCAAAGGATCATAAGTTGATTCTCTCCTACATCAAGCAATTACAAATCCCTTCAATTGAATGACATGTACAAAAGCTAAAACACTCTTTCATCTTCAACGTGTATCTTGATCCACCTTCATGCTCCCCTTGTATCTAACAAAGTGCAGTATCAGCAAAGAAAAGTGAAACCAATTTTGTCAGATTTGTAGAGACCCTTTCTGGGAGGTTAGTTGACTTGCATTGTTTATGAATTTGATAGTTATGCATTATTTTTAAGCACATTTTGTTGACAAGTTTTTGCCTAATTGTGACATGGTGTTAGAAAGAAAGCTTAAGCCATCCAGAAACTAAACATCGCCCCTCACGTGTTGTCTCATGGGGGTTATGATTTACTAAAAGAAAAGTTAATGGAGGAAAAACAAAAGAAACGATTGGAGCAAGTAGCCCAATCCAGAAGCACAGAAACAATATTTGATCCTCCATCTCCCATTAGATGACACGTGAAGTGAAAGATGGCTCGCACTAAAAAATCTGGAGAGATGACATCTGAGGCAGCACACGATATTTTAGATAGGATTGTAAGTTATTTTTTTATTTCAATTGTTAATTTTTATAATAACAACAGTAGTTTGTAAACTCATGCAATAATTTATTGACTGCAAGATTCCCTTAAAGAGTAGTTAGCACTAGGCGCCTTTGTCGCCCATGGACGTCAGGATGTACTGACTGCTGCCATTGGGCGACTAGAGCACTCTAGCCGTGTTCGTGCTGTTTGAGCCGGTATGAAAATCATACAATACTTTGGACCAACTTTAGCAACCTCTTATATGTCTATGTCAATCAACCAGAAGAGCTACATTGATTAACAAAAAACATTACGGAGCAACTGACACAGAAAATCAGGGAAGATTTGGAGCAGCCAATCACTAAAAAAGTGACTTGACAACTAATGTTGTCCTTTAGCCAGATACAGTCCCAGATGCAATCCCAGACACTCGTACTGCCTCCTGAGTCTAAGGTTGGTCCTTCTGCTGCCCATGTCAGCACAAAGGAAAGTTGTGTCGATCCCTTGGGGTAGGACCCAAACACGAGTGCATCAGACATGCGTGGGTTGTTGTTGGTGACAATCCTCCTCGTTTGGTTACCCTTGGAAGAGTTTGTAAGGGGTTGACAACAACCGTCCCCAACGTCCCTTTGGGCAAGGATCAAGTGAAGGTCGATGTTGAGGAAGTTTGAGAAGTTGATGCTCGTGTCCCTATACCCACTCACAAATTTTAATTAGTGAGGCAGGCCCTTAACACCTTCTTTGCTTGGCTGACACATCTTGTACAGCCTTTTTCAGAACAAGTGTTTCCCTTTTTTGTGTTTGTTATTATTAAAAAAGGACTTCTTACAAATAAAGTGTTGACTGTCATTGACTTATGTTTATTAACTATGTAGGATAAACAGGGACCGACAAAACCTATAGATAGGTCAGGACCTGATGACTGTCCCCTATACCAGATGACATTAACGACCCACAGCTTTTCCTCAAGCCTATGCAAGTGCATGGGATTCAATTGTGTTTGGGGTGTATAATGATGACGTCCCCTTGTACATAAAACACGAAGATCTTTCTGAAATAGCACACGGTGGTCAATGTCTCAACGTCTCTATCATACAATGTGGATTCTGTAAGTCACTTTACATTACAGTCCATTACATAATTGATTGTTTAAAATTGATGCATAATTTACTTTATTTAACAACAATAGGCATATGAATGAGTTAAGTCTACGATTTGGGAATGCCTCTGTGTATGGATTCCTTGAGTCGTAGTCCTTACAGAGATCTGAGCAATCATAATTTGAATATAAGGATTATATTAAAAAATGGATGCAGAATTCACGGAGAGTTGTATACCTAGGAGCCTACTTGAATGGGTAAGTAAAACTGAACAAATCAATTTAATTATTGTATGTACTATAATAACTTAATGTTCTCCAATGCAATACATATTGGCAACTGGTCGTTATATGTCCTAAGGATAATGTTATGTTTGGTTCTGTTTCTTGCACAATAAGCCCGACAACTACTTGAAATAAACTATTAACATGTTAGTTGTATTTTGTAATACATTTATTTTATCATTAGTTTTGACATCAATATTTAATTGTACAATATGTATGCATGTTTCTCATAACCAGTGCTTTGAAGGGATTTGACGATATTCAAGGAAGTAAATCCAAGGCTATTGTTAAATGAATTCCAGTTAAAGTAAGTAATTTAAACAATGTTTTTGTCTTAAAAATTACATTTTATTACTATGTACACTAATTTTCAGTTAACTTTGAATATCTTATTGAATTTAGTGTAATAAGCAAAGAGGAAGCACTGAGTGTGGCTATTATGTGATGCATTGGATGTCAATAATTGATAGTAATTATTCAATAATAATATAAATTTTTTTACTATGAAACTGATTGGATTGGTTTTTTTTTTTAATTTGGAGGTTTGGGTAACAATAAAAAAATAGATAGGATATTAAAATTTTTTGCAAAAAATAATGTAATATCTGGAATTTTTTAAACATGAGGAAGCATGCGTTAAGCTTAGGATTAAGCTTATAATGGAGGAAATATAAATAGGCCTTGGAATCCCTTGAAAGGAGGCTTAAACGCTTGAGAAAGAGCGGAAATAGGCTATTTTGGCTTGCGGCGCGACCCACGTGAAGTGTGGCGCGACACGCGCCAGATGTGCAAAAATGCCAATGCTGTCTGGCCTCCCAAGTGGGTAGCGTGGATGCCCAAGTGAGTAGCGTGGGAAGTGGCCTAGAAATGGCATTTTCTGTCTGCCATCCCAAGTGCGGCGCGAGTCGCGTGGGAAGTGGCCTAGAAATGGCATTTTCTGTCTGCCATCCCAAGTGGGTAGCGTGGGATTCCAAGTGAGTCGCGTGGGAACGTCGGCAGAATCAGAATTTAAAGGCCAAAACGCGAAAAAGGAGAGGAAATCAGCCTTTCTTCCTCCTTGAGCTTCCAACCTCCATTGATGACTTGCCAA
>PYAF01001380.1:0-12848 GCA_007407185.1 Glycine tomentella | reverse complement strand
TGATTATAGAGACTTGCCAAGTCTATCTGTTGCTTGTTTTCATGAGTGTTTTGAGAGTATACAGTTGCCTAAACACTTGAGAGATACAGTGTGATACAGTGCATCTGGTGAGGTTCTGTTGCTTTTAATTCACCTCTTGAGCGGATTGATTGTTTTGCTAAGTTTTGAATGCTTGGATAAATTCCATAAGTGTGTAGTTCTCTGACTCTTTGTGTGTTGGAAGTTGTCAATTCCTTTCTCTTTTCCCAGTTTTCATTGAGGATTGTGCTAAACTGTTTATTTTATGGGGTGTCACTTTCTTTATTGTCTTTAGAATTATTCCTTGCTCTACTTTTGGATTTTGCCCAGGAGTGCAAAAGGCTAAGTATGGGGGGTTTTGATGAGTCACTATTTATCACTATTTACTCATCTTTCTATACTCATTTTAATCCCTAACTTGTGCTTAATCGTTTATATTTTGCATTGTTTCTCATTTAGGACTTAATTAGACCGATAATTCAGATTTTAATTAATTTGGATTATTTTAAGTTTAATTATTCCAATTTTTATTTTCAGGAAAGATTAATAATTAAATGGGCTTGGAATTAATTTTTGGACTTGAAGACTGGAGTGCCACATCAGCATCATTTTCAACATCAGCAGCTTATTTTCGTTTTATTTTATTTTAGTGATTTTTGGGCCAAAATTGTTAGGGAAGACCTATTTTTCGTTTGTGAGACAGTCACTAATATTTGGGAAACTGTGCCCATGCACAGGAGACACAACACTATTTCGTTTTAGGGTTTTTTAGAATATTTTCGTTTTCTGCTTCTTCTCTGTTTTCTAGTTTCGTTTTCTGTTGTGACTCTGTTTAGGTTTTCACTTTCGTTGGTGATTTTCTATTTCAGAATACAATTGCTAATTTCATTTTCTGTTCAGTGCCTATTCTGTTTCGTTTCGTTTCATTTCTGGTTATTTCGTTTTCAGCATTTAGGTTTTCGTTTAATGTTCAGTTTCGCTTCAATTTATGTTTCTGTTGCTATTTTCGAATTAATGGAAGGATAAACCCTAGGGTTGGACCCTAGGACAGATTGTAGACCTTTAATGGAGGTTCCTTGTATTTGCAATTCATTTTCTGCTTGGTTCTTCCTTGTTTGGATTTTTGTTCTGTGTTTTTTCGAGTTGGAATCATGCTTAATGATTCTGAGTTGAATGATTCAGTAATCTCAGGTTGCTTAATCCTGAGAACTTGCCCTGACGAGGTTCACGTTTGCTTAATTAGTGTAATGAAGTTTTAGGTTAATCTTCGCTTAGTAGATTAATCTGGACTGATAAGGATTAAGCAGGACAGATTATCTTTCATGAACCAATGATATTAGAGGCGCAATTTGTTCTAAGGTCTGACTTGCTTTAATCACTGCAATTAATTTTGGTATTTCTGTTTTATTCTTAGAATTTCTGGCATTCTGTCTAAAACCCCCCAATTGCACGTTTAATCCCTTAAACATAGACAATTGATCCTTGAGAGACGACTTGGAAGTCACTTCCTAGTACTGCATTTAATTTGTATTAATTTGACCGAGTGCGAGCTCGCGACCAGTGCGAAAATGACAAGGATGCTGACGTGTATGCGATTGAATTCGAAGAAGACATTGGTGTGGGGTCCTCTCAAAGGCGTCATCATGCGAATGTTGGATCTAATCAAGTAGAAGAACCTGTTGAAGGTATGTTAGACTGCTTTAATCAGTGAAACTGTAGTGATATATGTTTTATGGTTTAGGGTGATATGTTTTATGGTTTAGGGTTTATGTTGCTTATAATAATTGTTTAGGGTATTGGGTTTGGTTTCTGGTTTAGGGGTTAAGGACTCATTTGGATGGTTAAGGTTTTATGTTCTATGGTGTTGTGTCAATACAGCTTAGGTTGAGATTAGGGGTTTATGGTGTTAAGAAAATGGGTTTAGGGATTAGGGAGTATACCGTATGGTTTAGGTTTATGATTTAGTGATGATGTTGGTAACCAATATTCTGGGCTACTTACAACACAATGATCATGCATGTCTCCCTCCTTACTTGGATTTGATTGGTTCCACCACAGATAGTACCTAGACGAAGTAACATTAGGCTGATGGCAGGCACATAATGAAGTAAGGAGGCCGAAATTGCATCCATTGCTGGCTGATTGCATCCATTATTGGCTGACTATAACTTATCCAAGGATTGTCATTGTAATGTGCTAGCATAGCAAGAGAGTGTTACTCCATTCCAAATTTCTTTAACCCCACAACAGAGTAACCCCAAGAAACATTCATATCCTCCAATGTTATAGTTGCTTGTCCCAAGGAAACAGAAACCTGTTGGTATTTGAATATTGTTTAGTGTACACAACGAAGGGTTTGTGTGTTTGGATAATGTGTAGTGTTTTGATAATGGGTTTAGGGTTGCCTTTGATTGTTTTGGCTGCATGATCGTACATACATATTCATTTTGAATATGTTTTTATTGGATTGGGATACATAATTGGAAAATTCTTTAATCAGGGTTTTATGCTTGCCTTCCTGATATACATGTATTTTATTTGGCATATATGTACAGGTGCTGAGGTCGTTCCTTTTTGGCATGGAATTCCACATTACACGTATATTGATTGGAGTCATCCATGCGACGAAGAAGAATCATTTACAAGTTCTGCTTCGGGTTCGGGTTCAGGTTCAGGTTCAGTGCAAGGTCCTTGGCAACTAGGGGATGACTTGTTTGTTAAACAGGAATTTCCATCGAAAATGGAGGCCCAAATTGCAATTAAACGGAACCTCATGAAGGAGCATCAAGAAGCAACTGTGGTTGAGAGCAAGCCTACCAAGTTTACGATGAAGTGTGTTCAACACAAAGATTGTTGCCCTTGGAGGGTTAGGGTAATCAAACAAACGTACGGTGAGAAGTGGGTGGTTTCAAGATGGGGTGGCAAACACAATTGTCTGAATGATCATATTTCACAGGGTCACAAACAGCTTGACGTTGATGTTATTGCTTCACTTATGGTAGGTATGTTTCTATTAAATTTTGTTAATATGAATAATATTATTTTTAGAGGTATGTTGATAATGTGAATGTTACCATTTGATTCTTAGGAATGGTCAGGGAGGAACCGTTTGTGTCAATTGCATTGGTTCAAGAGAAGATCACCAATACCTATGGCTTTAAAGTTTCATATGGCAAGACCTGGTATGCAAAGCAGAAAGCAATGGCGATGATTTATGGGGATTGGGAAGAGTCTTATGCATTTTTGCCGAGATGGTGCGACTACATGCTTCGTTTCTCACCAGGTTCTTTTTATGATATTCAAACAAATGCTTATTTTGTGGCAAATCGACTGGTACGGGCAAAACGTGTGTTTCTTCGCATGTTTGGACTTTTAGGCAGTGTTGCGAGGCTTTTAACTTTTGCAAACCAATCATCCAAATTGATGGGACTCATATATATGGGAAGTATAAAGGTAAATTGTTGATTGCCACGACTCAGGACGGAAATAATGAGTGTCTGCCATTGGCATTTGCCATTGTTGAGGGGGAGACGCTGGAAGCTTGGGAATGCTTCCTTGCTAACATTCGCCTCCACGTAACCCAAATGCAAAATATATGTCTCATTTCAGATCGGCACCGGAGCATCATATCCGCTTGCTGTGGAGAATCATGCCGGATGGCAACCACCTCATGCGCATCACGTGTTTTGCCTTCGTCATATTGCCAGTAATTTTAATACAAGGTTCAAGAGTGCAAGATTGAAGAAGGCCCTGATGACTTTAGGTATGTTAACATGTATTTCAAGTACGTTAATTTGAGAGGAATACGTAAATAGAATTCTATTAAATGTTATTATTATTCTGCAGGTTATACTCCCAGTGTGGTTGATTTTGGCGCCGCGTTTGAACGGTCTCGTGATACCAGTCCCGAGGTTGCAGAATGGATTGATGGCATCCCTAAGGAAAAGTGGACACGTGCATATTATGTAGAGGGGAGAAGATATGGCCACATGACAACAAACTTGTCAGAATAAGTCAATAAGGTGTTCAAGGAAGCAAGGAACATGCCTATCACCGCTCTTGTGAAGCACACCTATACCCGTTTGGTTCAGTATTTTGTATGCAGAGGACAGGCAGCCGTTTCACAGCTTCAACATTCACAGCGACATTGCAAAAACTTGGTTGACGCCATGAGGCATAACTAGACCGTTGCTACAGGCCACCATGTAGGCACATATAATCTTGAGCAAACGGTATTTCAGGTGGAAGAGGGTTGGGATAGGATATATTCTATCAACCTTGCTGAGCGTTATTGTCAATGTGGCAAGTTTAAGGCGTTCAAATACCCATGTAGTCACGCCGCAGCTGCTGCTTTACATATTCATCAAAATCCTTATCAGTTTGTGGATGATGTCTTCCTGGTAAACAACTTGGTTCAGGCTTATTCATTGCCATGTAGCCAACCGGTAATGAACGTGCTATTCCACCAAGTGAAGATCCAGTTGTCATACCTGACGGGGAGATGTTGCGTGCAAAGGGTCGTCCAAGGTCCACTAGACTACATAACGAGATGGACGAAGTGGAAACAATTCCAAGACGCGGGAGATGCGAAATTTGCAAGCAGGTTGGACATAATCGGAGGAATTGTCCTACTCGTGGTGGTGCTTCATGAATTTGAAATTATGTGTTTTTAATTAATGTGATGCTAATGTATTTTATTTAGAAAGACATGTGTAACCCTTTTATTTCGTTATGAGACAAGATATTACCTAAAACCTAATTTTCTACCATTTTTGTTTCCCTACTTGTAGACCGAAAGACTATACCATAAACAGTAACCCTAATTTAATAAGTCAAGCTTTGATCGCTAATGAACAACATAAAAGACAGGTGTCCGGTCCACGAACATGCCATGACTGAACACGCCTGAATAGGGCGTGAGTTAACACCCCACAATAAGGCATGAATTAACATGCCTAAAATAGGACATGACTTAACATGCCTTGAAACTGCGTGTTATGTCACGCCGAAATACGGCGTGACTTAACACCCCTAAACTGGGTGTGACTTAACACGCCCAACAAATAGGACGTGACTTAACACGCCTTGAAACGGCGTGTTACATCACGCCGAAATAGAAGCAAAACAGAACAAGAAATAAAACGTGTGATCATGTCTTTCTCCCATTCACCTTCTTCATCAGCTCATGCTCATAGTCCTCAGAGTAACCCTTTAATCCCCGTAAACTGCTCTCAACAACTTGGCAAGCGAATACAGCAAAGCACTTGTTACAACTGTGATCAGTGAGGGCATTAGTCTTATTGCTGTCCTTCCAAAGCCCTCAAAGCCAAACCTTTCTCACCTACAAAAGATTCTACTATTCCCTCCAACAAACAGGGATTTGTGATACACAAATCATGGAAGGGAGACAACACCCTCTTTGCAAAAGTGTCGCTCAGACAGCTCCAATTTTAAATCTGATTTATGAGATGCAACATCAGCCCTCTGATATTTATAGTATACTTCTATTAATACTAAAACAGTCCAAAAGCAAGAACCTTGACGTACATTGTTTCCACTTGTGCCAAGTCCATCATCATATACACAGAGAATAAGCAAAATAGAACAAGAAATAAAACGTGTGATCATGTCTTTCTCCCATTCACCTTCTTCGTCAGCTCATGCTCATAGTCCTCAGAGTAACCCTTTAATCCCCGCAAACTACTCTCAGCAACTTGGCAAGCGAATACAGCAAAGCACTTGTTACAACTGTGATCAGTGAGGACATTAGTCTTATTGCTGTCCTTCCAAAGCCCCCAAAACTAAACCTTTCTCACCTACAAAAGATTCCACTATTCCCTTCAACACGAACATGCAATGTCCTTGTGGCCATGGCTCTTGCGAAATCAAATCACACTACCCCTTAGCCCTGAACCGCTAAACCGAACCCCCTAAACCATAAACTATTAACCTAATCCAACTGTTTATCATTAATCCAAAGCCCTAAACATCTAAACCGAACCCCCTAAACCCCAATCGGTAATTAAACTAATCCAAAAGTTAATCAGTAACCCAAAACCCTAAACACATAAACCTTATCCCACTAAACCCTAAACCGTTAACCTAATTCAACAATTAATCATTAACCCAAAGCCTTAAACCCACTAACCGAACCACTAAACCCTAAACCATTAACCTAATCCAATAGTTAATCATTAACCCAACGCCTTAAACCCTTTAACCCAACCACTAAACCCTAAACCGTTAACCTAATTCAACAGTTAATCATTAACCCAAAGCCTTAAACCCACTAACCGAACCACTAAACCCTAAACCATTAACCTAATCCAACAGTTAATCATTAACCCAACGCCTTAAACCCCTTAACCCAACCACTAAACCCTAAACCGTTAACCTAATCCTACAGTTAATCATTAACCTAAAGCCTTAAACCCCGTAACCCAACCACTAAACCCTAAACCATTAACCTAATCCTACAGTTAATCATTATGCCATAACCCTAAACCCATAAACCCTAAACCGTTACCCAAACCCACTAACCATTAACCCTAAACCCCTAAACCAAATCCCCTAACCGTAAACCATTAACCTAGCCAACATCAACCCTAAACCCTAAACCCTAAACCCTAAGCCATACACCATACTCCCTAACACATAAACACAAACACAATAAACCCTAAACCTTAAACCCTAAACCATAACCCATAACCCATAAACCGTTAGTCCTAAACCCTTAACCCTAAACCTAACAATCATGAAAACCAAAACCTAACCATCATCTATAAACATATAATCTAAATTCCTAACACTAACATTAACGAATCTAATAATTTTTTTCATAATATCTACGAACTTAACAATTTTCTACTGACCTAACATGTACGCCATTAACTAACATGTGCACCCTAGTAATTTTCTAAGAATATATAATGTACCACGCTAACAATTCAATAATAAAAAATAATCAATTATAAAATGCACTTACTTGTTGACAGGGCTTCGCCGCAAAAACAATCTACCCAAACTCCTTAGCGCACCAAGCTACACTTTTTCACCCAAGGTTGAAAAGCTACAAATGAGGTAAAAGTAAATTTTGGCCGTTTATATAGAACCAAGGGACTGCAACACGCCTAAAATAGGCATGTTTAAACACGCCTAAATTGGGCGTGTTTAAAAATGCCTATTTTAGGCGTGTTGAACAGCCCCATTTTTCTAATTTGTTTTCAAACTGCCCCATTTTTTTAAATTTTTATTTTTTGTATTATTTATTTAATTTTGCCGGTTAGGGCAAATTAGTTCAGCACTATATGTCAATTGTTGTAAAACCTATCCAACTTCAATTCCTATGAACCAAAAAACATAACAGATACAATAATAAGCTCTATTATAAAATCAAACTTGCTCCTACTGAACATTGTTGTCCTCCAATTGCACATACTCCCCTCCATAAATTTCTTTAAAATGATCGAACATTCTCATGGTAGTAGGACTTGCAAACAAAGTAGATCACATCATGCAGAAAAAATCCAAATAGGAACCAACAAGTCATAAGCAAGAAAGAGAGAAGCATCGTCGTCTTGTCAACGGAACATGCCCGCATTTCCTTCAATACCAGCGTCCCGAGGACGAAACCATTATTGAAAAAGATTAACCATTTAAGTGAAAATTGTGAATATTAAAAAAACCACCTTCTCTTTTTATCAATCTGTAGTTCTTCTACATGGCTAAATACGAGTCTATCAATAATATAGATAGATAATTGTGAAAATGCATGGGTCATCAATCTTCTGCCTTCTCACATCATCTACATCTAAAATGTTTTACTTATTGATACAAAATATTCTTTACCTTGAAAATATTCCTTGACATAAAGCTACATAGAGGACACGAGAAATTGAAATTTTGAACAAAAACAAATCATAAAAAGGTTATTTTATTATTCCTAAATCATTCCACCAAAGTATGGATGGTTATATTTAGTTACAGGTCAATTTGAATGAAACACATTCTTTGTTCCTAAATCTTATAACGATCAAGACACATTAAAACAATATAAATTTAGTAATTACATGGTATAACTGACCTATAATTATGTAGTGTGAACAACTGAATAACTGAACAACCAACGGGTCCCAATACATGTTGATTCAAAGTGAAGCCAAGCATCAATGAACAAAGATCAAACTTTCAAGTTTTTGTGCTTTCAACATGCTCAAAGGAAAAGTTCCATGGAAAGCTTGAAGACAATTTGATTAATGTAAAAGGAAGTATATGATCTGATAATCCATTTGTGCATATCATGCATCATTCATTTATCTAGGATTGTTAGATTAAAAGAATTAAGTAAAGAGAAGTCACATGAAAGGTTTTAATAAGCTAAGTTTTTGGAAAAATAAAGCCTTACTGAAGTAATCAATTACAAGGCTAATGGAATCGATTATTTTGTTCTTCCTGCCTTTAGAAAACAATTTATGAACATTGTAATCAATTACATCACGGATTAATCGATTACTTAGGCATTTTTATTAGAAATAGAACTCTCTGTCTTAACCGATTACGAGAATTGGTAATCGATTACTGAATGCATTTAGAAAAAACTTGTGGCTCTGTCTTAATCGATTACGTATCGTAATAATCGATTAAATGGTTCGTTCTTGGAATTCTGGAATTACAATGAACATTTTAATCGATTACTATCTTGATTTAATCGATTACCTATGCAAAATAATCGATTACTGGAGCGGGTTTAATCGATTATTTTCAGTTAAAAAATTTTGTTATAAAAGGAACCTCTTGGCTGAGGTTTGAAAGTTCGTGCCTTTTGAATTTTTTGAGTTCTAAGCATTCACAAACGTTCTGAGCTTTCATTGGTGACATTCTCTGACTTCTAAACACATTGAGTCTTCACAAATTCATATGGGTTATTGAATCAATAAGGTGAAGAATCATTGTTCATTCAAAGCATAGGAAAGGAATGCATTATGTTGGTAATCTGTAATTCAATCAGTTGATTCATTCATGTGCATGCATTCTAGGATTATCAGGTGATATCTTTCCTTGTCTTTGAAGGTGTAAAACTGTTCTTTTGAATTTTTGTAAAGAATAGTATAATAACCCTGAGTCCTGGCGCGGATGGCGTGGGAATCCACGCGGATCACGCCAGAGGTCCTGCTGAGAAAACCATGTGTGGTGTGTGGCGCGGTTGGCGCCATAGTTGGCACGGGTAGCGCCAGACTCTCTGGAACATGGCGCGAGGGGCGCCAATGTGGCGCGAGTGGCGCGGGAAGTGGCCTGAAATACCCATTTCCCCTGGTTTTCCATGCGACCAGCGCCAGGGTTGGCGCTGGCGGCGCCAGCTGGGTTTTGGAGGTTGGCGCGGATGGCGCGGGGTTGGCGCTGATGGCGCCATAGGTTCTGGAAGTTGACGCTGAAGGCATGGGTTCCACGCTGTTGGCGCCACCAGGGCGGTGCAGCTGGTGCGGGTAGCGCGGGATCTGGCGCGGATCGCGCCAGACCTCGTACAGACCCAGTATTAAAAGGGGATCGCGTTTTTCAGAAGAAGAAAACCTTCTTCTTCTTCCTCTGAGCGCCAGCAGCCATGGGAGAGCTTCCCAAGCTTCCATGACCTTGCCTTGTGACCCCAAACACCTTCCAAAGCCTAGTAAACCTCCTAGAAACCAAGTTTGAGCTAGAATCCTTCCTCCCTATCCTTTGAAACCCAGAAAACTCACCCTCTGAGAGAGGCTGCAGAGAGCTCGAGTTTGGACGAGGAACGGCAGTGGTTTGGTGCACCAAGGCTAGGGAGAGTAGCCCAGAAGTCTTCCTCATCAGTTTTAAGGTAAGAAACTCGAGTTTTCCCGGTTGATTTCTGATTTGAGGGTTTTGATGAATAATGACCCATTTGTGATAGAGCTAGAATTAGCTCTGGGTCCAGTTGTGAGATATGTTTAGGATGATGAGAGGAGGAAGGATTAGCTTTCAGTTTGTGTTTTGGTAACTGTTGGTTTTGGCTCTAGGCTGTGCATGTGTGACTTGGACTGAGTCACTTGATTTGAGACATGCAAGGGCCATGATGATGGGCTTGTTGTGCCCGAGAAGCCATGAGAACGGTGTCTTGTGAGATAGACCGTTCAAGCCCTATGGAATCCCTGAGTAAGTGGATTGTGTGAGCTATGATGCTCATTGTGAATGGCTTGTGTTGAGTCTGTGGTGACTCAGAGGCCATGGCTGAGTTGAGACAGACCACTGAGGGTCTATGGAGAGGCTTAGAATGGATAAGCCTGATGAACCTTAAGTTAGATAACTTGGGTTGATGGAAAGGATTGAGATTCCTTTCCCAGAGGCAGTTGAGGACTGCTTGATGAGCTTACATATGTTAATATGTTTGTATGGTCTGTAATATGCGGTTGTGTGTCTTGGTAGGGCTTGACACAACGGGTTGCAATGACGCAGACCATCAGTTGAGCTAGAGCTGTGAGGCACGGCATGCCAGTTAAGCTCACTGTTCTAGGGTTTACCCTCATTTTGGTTTACCACCCTAGTGGGTGTTAAATGATATATATATATATATATATATGTATACGGTGAGCCTGAGAGGCTCATTGAACGGTGCTTGGAGTGAAACTCAGACCGTTCCAGACATGTGAATGTATGTTGAACCCTAGGATAGACACTGAGATAGTGTGAGGGTGAGAATGCACCTGAGATTACAGGTGATGGAATCTATAAGATACGGGAATAGTATCGGGCTAGACAAGGTTCCCTAGCCAGAGGAAGAGTTTGAGGACTCCCTGGAATAGCTGAGATTCCTTGGGAGGTGTCACTGCTCTCCGCTAAAGTCCTAAGGGTGGATTGCCCTGTATGGATGTTCCTCCTTAGGCAGAGATGATGAAAGTCCTGAGTGGTTATCCTCAGGCAGTGTCTAAAAGTCCTGAGAGATAGAGTGCCTTCTGTGTGAGATGATCACTCTCAGGCATTGGATAGGAAGTCCTGGGAATGATTGCCCTATATGGATGTTCATTCCATGCCAGTAATGATGAAAGTCCTGGAGGTGATTGCCCTATATGGATGTTCTTGCCCAGGCATGTGTTATGGAAGTCCTGGAGAGGCCAGGTAGTGGACAGATATGTTGTATCTCTAAGAGAGGGCTTCCCGAGGGGATGAGAGCCTAAGGCCTCTTAGATGAGCCATATCTGGATTCCGGAAGTCCTGAGTTGAAGGATTCCTCAGGCATTGTATGTATGTGATGTCCTGAGTAGATGACTCAGGCAATACTTGTTCTGATAGATGAGGCGATGTCTCTCTGGTATGGAAAGTGTCCAGCGGTAGACACGTATGTGATTGTCCCTCTGTGAGATGAGTCTGAGGTGGCTAGAGAGCTGGTATGAGGTGGAATACCTCCGATGCTGATGGCATCCAGTTAGTACCCAGATAGCTGGGGAATATATGACAGCTAGGACGATGTCCTAGGCTTTATTGTGTTCTGTTTTGTTGTGGTTGGGGGTGAATCAGGGTAAGGGAGGATCTCCCAGGACCCTGAGCTTGCTGAGATGTTTATCTCACCCCTGTTGTGGATTGTGGTTTTCAGCTACTTCTTGAGAAGAGGAGCTACCACAGGGCAGGAGGCCCTAGTTGAGAGTGTTGGAGTGGTCATTGGCTGCAGATGAAGACTAGAAGAGTCTTTTGTATAAACTCTGTCTTGTACCCTGTATAGGGATATGGTGTGAGTGTACACCAGTTGTACTGTACATATGTTGATGTATAACCACTGATGTGGTAGAAACTATCAGTTGTATGTATATATGTACAGACCTTGATGTATAGATGATGTTTCTCTCCTGATTATCTCTGTCTGTTTGTATGTCTGCCTATGTTGTGTATGTTTTATCTGGATCAGCGCAGACGTGTTTTATGTGTGTTTTTATATTCCATGCATGATGTATCAAGGAAATCGATTCTATCGCTTCCGTACTGCGTTAGTTTAACGCTGATAGCGCGCTTATGATATTGTTAATGATAACAAGCCCGGGGTGTTACAAATAGTCTATTGTAAATGGGTTTCTTGCAAGTGTAGAGATAGTGTTTCTCTAAGAACAGCTGAGTAGTGTTCTCAGTGTGGGTTTTGGTCTCTAAGGGTCTAAAAGGGTTTTAGACTTCTGAACTTTATCTAGGGTTGATAAAGACAGGCTTGTAAAATTGCTTGTAAGAATTTTTTTGCAATAATAGAACTCTACTCTAGTGTTGAGTGGAAGAACTGGATGTAGCCTCATAGGGTTTGAGGTGAACCAGTATAAAAATATGTGGCTATTCTCTGTTCTCATTTGTTAATCTCTAAATTGCTTTGTTTGTGAATCAATTCCATTGCACAGAAAGTTATACTCTGTTTTCTATTGTTCTTGGAAAGGGAAGTTGATTGAATATTGAATCTTGGTGTTGAAACAATTTTGAAAGTGATAAAGATCCTGTGGTAACTCTGATTTTAAAATTTTTAATTGGCCAAGGTTCAACCAATTCACCCCCCCCCCTCTTGGTTGTTTTGAAGTGTTCCTTTGTTTTTCAATTGGTATCAGAGTTGGTTCTTGTAAATTACTCAAGATCACTTTTTCTTTAGAAAAAGAATCATGAATACTTTACAAATAACCTTTAAGGAGGGTGCCTCTTTAAACAGACCTCCAATGTTTGAAGGGGAACATTTCAGTTTTTGGAAAAATAGAATGAAAATCTTTATTCAATCAAATGACCCAGGAGCATGGAATGCTATTGTGAAAGGTCCCTTTATACCAAAGAAAACTGTGGCAAATGAGTTGATTCCCAAAGAATGGGATGAGATG
>PYAF01001379.1:2198-14852 GCA_007407185.1 Glycine tomentella | reverse complement strand
CATTGGATAAGGTATGGGGGTGTAACCATACTTATGATATATATGATGATATGATAAAAATATTTTCCATAAGATAATATGTATTTTGCTTATGAATTTGATTTTTATGTATGGATGTTGATGTAATTAAGATAGGTAGATTCATGTTTCCATGTTCCAAGTCCAGTACGAGGCTTTGGGGAAACAGAATCTGATACTATATACAGTACGATATGTAGTACCCAGGTGCAAGGATATATGGCAATATTCATGCATGTTTGCGTAAGACTATAGCAGCATCCACACTCAGTGTGGCCACATACAGTACGATATGTGGAGTGCCATTTGCCCTGGGATAGTTCATCTCATGCATTCATACAGTTGCATATTTCTTGTGGATGTGTTTGATTATATGAATGATTTTACTAACCTACTAATAAGTTCGGGATTTAACTTTGCCTACTGAGAAATTTATTTCTCACAAGATTTGTTTCATGTTTTTCTTAGATGACAGCCAAGATCAGGTCCCTTGAAGCTCTGGAGTAGTGAAGTATGGAAAGTACTGTACTTGCATTATATGGACTTTTGGAACAAGAACTATGACTATGTATAATGTATTAGTTTCAAAAATTTTGTAAATTTTACGCTTTAAAATTTTTACTAATATACGCTTCTTAGAAAACTTATCTCTTAAGTAATAACAAAATTAATAAGAATAAGTAGAAATTTAGGTCGTTACATCTGGCACATTATTGAAACTGAAGCTCCTTTATACAACAACTCCGACTCGAATGTCGACAAGTGATCGTTCGGATTGGAAAATCTGCCATACAATTCTATAGCCAGAAGCTATCTCAAATGTTTTGGGACCTGGTGCTCCACTAAGATTTTTTAAAACAACATGTTGAATAGGATAACTTCATCAAAATCCACCTCTTCCTCCATATTTGTGGCGATAGTGATAAGAGATTCTCTCTTGCTAGACTTCGGTGAAAATTGTAATTTCAATCTGCTCAGCTCATTTTCTGCACACTTTTTCTTCGCCAACAAGTCTCCTTCATTTTCTACTACCTTCGAATGTTCATTTTGTGCATCATCCGTTTATGTTCACAGATTTGCAATCAATTTTTTATGTTCTTCAAGAATTGTTCTCAATTGTTTCAGTATCTCTATGAGCTCAACTAATTACACATTTGTGGATGCTACATTCTCCTCCATCCTTGGAGAGGTTGTGGCTTCTATCACAAGTGAGGAGTGTGTTACTGCTGCTAAAGCGGTTCTATTTCGTTTGCTCACCATAACAAAGATCCACGAACTATGGATCTTTTCATCCTAGAGAATCAACGTTTGCTATAGACAACGCCATTGTTATGGTGTAGGAAATGGAGTACAATTTGGCTTTTGCAGCGTGAAGTAGATTGAGAGAAAATTAAAGAATTAGAATGAGAATTTTGAGAGGGAGAGATCTTTGAAGTATCAAAGAATTGAGTTATGTAGTGTGTGTCTACATGATCATGTAGTATCTATTTATAGTGTTTGCTCTCATGGCACTATCAGACACGTGACTTATTATAAGAATTTGCGTTGGGTACCTTATTCTGAGGGGTGTGTTGTACTTATTCTAAGTCATTTGCCACTAATTTGTTCCTTGCTTCAAGTGGTTGTTTGGACTTTGTACCCTACTTATAATCTTTAAGTTGTTTATCATGTATTAGGTTGCATGCCATGTGTTCATGATGTGTAAGGTTCATATTTACCCCGAAATAGGATCCCTTTGTTTTTAGTTTATGAATTTGATCATGGGGGCATATGGATTGAGTTGTGACCTTTTTTCTTGTAGTGTAGTGTTTTGAGTAATTTTGGGTTACATTCTGCATAACATCCAGCCTCATGCTTGATTTAGTGATCTCTACTCCCTTGATTCTAATTTCTCAAATTTGGCCTAGTTTGAGTGTTTCTTGATTTACTTTCCATGATTTTCTACTTCATTCTCTCACGAGAGAGTCGTTAATGTGTGGTGGGTTATGGAATCAATTGTTGTCTTCATAAAGAACTTCATCAGACAGTTACAAGAGAATAAATGAGTGAGCTTTTTCATCTTGCAACTTAAGAACTAACTTAACAACCTGCGATGGTTGACTAGCAAATTCTATGTTCTTTCAACAAAGCAAACATCTTGATGCGCCAGAGGTTGAAGCTATTCTTCCCTATGAATTTCTCAATTTTGCATTTTCTTTGTAGTGGGTCAAGGTCATCTAAGATCAACCATTCTGTTTCTATTTGTGTTGCGTCGTCAATATTTGATCAAGAAGATAGTCAACACATTAAGACTAAGGAAATACACAAACAAATAGGGAAAACACATGATAAAAGGAGAAGAGAGATCACATAACAATGGAGGTTGTATTGCAAATAACAGAAATAAAAAACACAATGAAATTGGGTTTATAAGCTCTCTCTAACTCACCTACTTGAACCCTGCTAACTAACTCCTCTTATAGGAGCGAACAGACTTAACAAAATAATCGAAAAAATAATTATAAATAGTTAAAACAGTTACAACACATAAAACTGTTAATGAACCATCTAAACAAATTGGACGATGCATAGGTAGACTGGATTGGACACGCCACTAGACAAAAGACATGTTCCAACATAGAGGACAAGATTGGATGATAAAGACTGAGATAGTATCAATATATAGACATTAAACTCTTAATTAAAATTAATCATGATTTCTTTTACTTGAGATAATTAATTTAAAAAACTGTAATTTTCAACAAATATTCTACTCATGTCATCTAAAAATAGATACTAGCACATGCCACTCCAACTCCAAATCCTTTTACATTTTCGAACAACAAAGCAAAAGCATTAACATTCCATGTGATGATCGTACACATTCCATAGTTTCCTTTAATTGCTTTGGGCCTTTGGCGTTGGCTAACTCTATTTAAATTATTTTGGTTGATACCAATATCATAAAATACTATTTTGATATATTGTGAGAGGATAAAATTATTTAAAAAAATAATATACATTTTATATATGTAGTGATTCAATTCAATTTTAAACATAAAAATTGAAAAAATCGAATCAAATAAAAAAAACGTTTATTCTAATTCTTAATATATCATTTTTGGCTATATAAAAATTTTGTTTTTATTATCAATTTGCTCGAGTTTTATTTTTTAATTAATACTTAATTTAACAGTTTGAATTGGTTGCTAGACGCCCCTAATCAAATTTCTTAGATCCCATTTTTCATCTTATTCGATGTTCATTTTTTTCTGAAGATGTTCATGTAATCATGTTCCATAACATGTAGTAAGCTTTACGTTCTTACGCTTCTCTGTGCATGCCACGTGTCTTTCCTCACCCCCTCTTCCTCTTCGTGATCCTAATTCTTCGCTTAAATTCTCAAAACTTTTTTTTAGTTAAACATATTCTCTTTTTTCTCTCCATTTTAATCCTCATCATTGCATACACGGTTTGTTAGGCTTCGTGAAGAGTCCGTAACGCCATTAGTTTGATTTTTCTATGCTAGTGCATAGTGTAACATTTTTTATGGGGGCATTAATATTTACGTTATCAACATTTGGCTACAATAATTGGTTATCCTTGTTTGTGTAATAATCTGGTGGGATGGATGTGAAACTTGTTGTGCTGAATCATGGTCGACCAAAGCAACAACATGCTAAGGAATTGCGTTATTCTATGTAACAATGTCACGCAAGAGTGCTGCTGAGGCACATTACACGTGGAATTATGAAACAAGGTCTATTACTAATTACTAAAAAACTGAACTGTTTTTATTTTATCCCTTTGTTGATTGTACTAGTTGTTGGAATTCATTGCCATAATGTTCACTCCATTTTTTTGTTTGTGTTGGTATGCTTGAATTTTAAGTATTTTGATTTGTTGCATTATAGTATTGGTATATCAAGTGGATGAGATGGTTCTTCCGTGTAGTGCAATTTTGGGATAAGAAAAAAAACTCACGCATTGGCTGCATTGGTGCAGACAATGATATGTCTTGCTTGTTTCATGAAAATTGAGAAGATTCTAGTTAATTAAATGAAGACTAAAGGCATGTTTCGTCCCTCAAAATATTTTGAAATTTGAGTTTGGCCTATAAAAATTTATTTAGTCCTGCCATTAAGTACCTTTGTTTTGGAAGTGACGTGATTTTAATCCTTTTAAGTTTGTCCTTATATTAATCACATTTACAAGGGATGTGGTTTTGATCTCTTGGGGACTAAAAACAGGTTCTATTGTTAAAATGTAGGAACTAAAATCAAAAGGGTGTGTGCTAATGTGCTAGATTGTGAACTAGTGTTTGAAACAAAAATGGGTACTACTTAGTCCTGGTAATATGTTGAGGAAACTTTGTAGACTAAATGCATAGGCATCCGTTTTCTTTTTTTCTTTAATTATTTTCTTTACTTTTCATTTTTCATGATCCAAATGACACCTATGATTGTCCCAGCAATGCAATATTAATCATCAGCCATGCAATATCAAATCAAAGCTAACTAATGTTGTCTGATATTAATTACGAAATGGATAGGTAAAAAGTTTGTCTCAATTGCTTGGCTATTTTGTGAAGAATTTGTTGTTTCTGCAGTAAAACAAGGAAAAAAAATGTACTTCTAATCCTTATACTTTTGGATAAAGGTAGTAAAAATCCCTATACTTTCATATTGATAATTTGGTTCTAAAATTTTAAAAACATGTTGATTTAGCCTGTCATCTTGATGAATTCATCCTGTTTTTAAAAGTCTAAATCCACGTGTTTTATCTACTTGTTTTTAAAGTTTGAGAACCAAATTCATCAATATGAAAGTATAAGGAGCTTGATTACATTTGACAGACAACATAGGGACTAAAAGCACATTTTTTTCCCAAATTAAAAATTCTACACAACTTGTTTCATGAAAGAGAAGACAATTTGTGCTTGATAGGAATTTGTATGAGTGTATAATGTATCTTCTAGATTGAAGATACTAGTTTCAAGTGAGTTGTGATAGGTCAGATCAGATGACTCTTGCGATTTATAACTAGAAAGACAAGCCCAATTTTTTTGCTTTCCTTTTCTGTTGAAATTTGTTCATGGACCTCTCTTAAATTCAGTGTTGTTATATTTGCTTTGTGTGTTTTATAAGCATGTTTTTCATGTTACCACATGGTGAAACCATTTCTAGAATGAATCCAAGACTTATAAAAAGGAGATATTTGTTTACCCTGACAATCCAAGCAGCCATATGGTGATGGAGGAACACCTTGACATGGACAAGCTGGAATCCTCTGGTGGAAAAAATACAGTTGGGTTCAACTACGAAGCTTATGCTCAGAAAATGAAAGAAGATGACAGAAGCATGTATGATGTTTTTGATTCATGTTGAGTCCATCATCGCCCGGTGTTTTAAGCTCCAAATTTCATGAATCATTGCAGTCAGGAACATGATTCTGTGGATGAAGCATCTATTGATGGAGCAGTTTTTTCAAACTTGGAGGAAGATGATGATAGTACACAAGGGAAGATGCCTTGCGTCCAATATGAATCCAATAAGGTTGATGAATCAAAAAAAGACACGAAGAGCTGAATCAGAAGAGAACTAGGCACTTGGCAGGATTAACTATATTATATTACATATTCAAATTTTACAGAAAGCCATGAACTTCAACCAGTATGTACTATTGGTTTGAATATTGAAAGTGACATCTGAACCATTACTCTCAACCAATGCCCCATATGGTCCATTGTCCATAACAGCAGGCATCAATACATGGATCCATGCACGCACCTTTTCCACAGAAAAGAGAGAAGTTTGAGTTGACTCATATGGAATGAGAATTTCAACCAGCATTCAGGAAATAGAAAGTTTGGATTTCTTTCATGTTACTTTTTCCCTCTCTATGCAGGAGTGGGGTTACAGTAGGGTGTGTTTCAGTATTTGTGATTGCTATTTTTTCAATGTCAAAAGCTAAGATGAGAAACACCACCTACCACCTTTTCATGTACTATGGTCCAAATCCTAAATAAGTTCACTGCCTGTATTACTAACATAAAAATGCATTTTCCTTTAAACATCAAAATTTAGTAGAGACAAAGCATTTTCCATTTTGATGTATTTGCTAGTTCATGATGAGGTGTCAATGTACTGGAGAAATTACATCATCAAATCAGCATTTTAGACTTGCTAGTGGTTGTGCCTTTACAGAAAGGAAAGCACATGACTCTTGTAGGGAAACATCTAACTTAAGAATTAATCATACCAATTAATTAGTACGAGATTCTAATATAAACTACCCTAAAGTTTTCTCATAAGTGGAAAAGGAAAAAAAAAAAAAATATATATATATATATATATACACAGAGAGAGAGAGAGAGAGAGATAGATAGAGAGAGAGAGAGAGAGGAAGGAAAAACGTTGCTATTACTTACTGAACGACACTGCCTAAAAGCACCCAATATAGTAGCAGATACAACTTCTGGAAATAAATAATCACAATATAAAAGTAAATTTTAGCACATGTCTGCTAAACATAATTTTAGGCATTGATTCCCATTCATACCAGGGTAAAGACTAAACATAGAATTTGAATACATGAATATGAATTAATCAATCCATGATTGCTTAAGTAACATTTTATTAGTAAACATTCACATGTTTAAACATCAAAACACTAATTGAACTGCAAGGGTTTGACCTCAAACATTATCATCATTTATGGAAACATATCCCATGACAAGGTACACCAATAACTCAAAATCAATCAACAAAAATTATTACTCAGGGCGAGACTTCACAATGAAATTTTGGCGACTTATGGGATTCATGACCACTGGTGGACCGGCAGTACGAGGCCATGCCTGCAATTTTTTGTCAGTCTCTTCTGCCCACTCATTGTTTGTAATAGTGCCAGGCGTAGAACCTGAAGAAAGAAGTTAGCAGTTACATACTGCTGCAACAGCTACCAAGCAAATCAATTCCTATGATAAACACAACTTACCTCCAAATAGCTTTTTTTCTGAAACATAATAATCACAAACCCATGCAACTCCAAATGATCCAAGAATAGCACAAATGATATACTTGCCTGACATGATTACAGACTACACTACACAAAACAAAAGAATAAATAACTAAGTCAAAGTTCAAAAGAGAAGGAAAAAGACTACATGAATGACAGACATTCCTATCCAAATATACAAAGTGCGTGACACAAGAAAATTGCAAAAAACGACCAAGGTTGATTTCACACTCAACTGCACAGGCACTAAAAACGATCATTGAATGAAACCATGACAGCCAGTGTGGTAAAGCAACAAAGTTCCTAAAATCCTACTAACTTAAGAGCATAACAATGGAAGTCCTTTTGACAAATCAACTCCATGCTGGTTATATGCTAAATATCCTAACAACTGGAAAAACAAGGATATGACTCATGAACAAAGGAGACATTGCATAGATTGAAGAAAACAGTAACCACAAGGAGTCAAAGCAGATTGTGTACATCAAAAGACAAATGTCAACAGAAAAAGCCCTACATCACATGTGGCAACATTTTTAGACTTGTCCAGCATGATCTAAATTCCAAAACGTTAATATGCCAACAGGATGGGGGATTATGTAAAAAGTACAGTCCAGCCCATAAGAAAATTAATCAGAAATTTCTGTTGGCACCATCTAAAGGGTATCAGTGAAGATATTCACACAACAAAATCCATTACAAGAATACATAGAAAATCCAATCCACAAATTGACACAATTAATTGGCTGAATCAATTGAGATATAAGGTTGGTTGGATGGTAAAAGGAAAAGAAGGGAAGGAAGGAAAGGAGAGAGAGGTCGTGGGTTCGGATCCCTCCACTAACAAAAAAAATTAACATTTAACAACTAACATTGGCAGATCAAAAAAAAAAAAAAAATAATTGGCTGAATCAATCAAACACTCACAAAAGTCCAAATTGAAGTCTATTCGATTCTTAGATAATCGTTTCAATGAAGACATAGTGACATAAAAGGGATTTCACTTTCCAAAGCAATACTGAATCAACAAAGAAATATGTAAACTGCTGAATTTATTGAAAACAAGTTAAAAAGGAGGCACAACATTACCGGGCAATGAGAATGGTTCTTAGATTTGATTCCTAGAAGGGAAAGGAAAAGAAACTCAGCGAATCGCAAAGCAAAAGAAAAAGAAAATAAAAACAAGGCAAAGAAAAAAAATCGCAGACAATGCAATCGGAACCGTAAACGCGTGCGCCTGAGGTGCCGTCGAGGGAGGTGCGATAGCGGAGCGCGGAGTTCGATTAGGTTATTAGTGGACTGTAAGGTGATGTTTAACAATTTTTTTAAAATTTGATAATTTTAAGTTTAATAGAATATGTTTTCCTCTAAAAAAAAGTTGGTATAAAGTCCAATCAATCTCCTCCAACAGAGGGCTTTGACCTGACCACAGTCAATCAGTCTATTGTTCTGGTTCTATAGAGTCTAACCCCGAAAAGGAATATAATATTTTTTTTAATAATAATAGTCACTGCAGTAAAAATATAAATAAATAATAGTCTCACTAATATTTTGACTCTATCTTTTTATTTTTTTATATACATATTATACAAATTAATATTTAATGTGTAAGAAAAATAAGAATTTTGACTCATTCTCAAATGTTATATTATTAAATTGAGTATTAATTATGAATTTTTAAAGCTTCTTAATTTTGACTCAATTATAATATTTATAATAATTAAATAAAACTAATAGTTAAGAATATATCACATTATAATTTAATATCATAGCAATAAAGTATACAAATTAATTATTATAAATATAATATTTTATTAATTTTTGTATTAAATTGTGAATTTATTATATGGTTATTTCATTTATGATTTTGTTTCATATGAAAACACTATGATTAAAGAAAAATATGAATTTTAAAATAGATTGAAATTATTAAATGTAATTAATGGCAATAAAAATAATCATAATATTTGGTGTCACCATAAGCAATTAAAACATGAAAATAAAAGTAGTGATTAGGAATTGAAATATGTCAAACGAATTTGTGTAAATCATTATCCTAATCAACATTTAATGTTCAATTTATGTGCAGTTGAAGGGAAATAATAGTTAATTAATTTTCTACCGGTTCATATCCTGGATGAAAACTAAAAATGGAAAGCCCAGTGTACGCTACTTCTTATACAATGAAGGATTCTTCTTCTTACACTATATCATTTTCTTCATACACTATATGATAATAGTATATTATCGAAAATATCTCTGTATGAAATTTTAATTAGGTTTAGTTTTTTAAACAGCTTTTGTCTTTTCCCTTGTTCAGCAGCTGCGCGTTTTCATCTTCGCTTTCTTCTTCTTGGTCGTTGTGGGGCTGACGGTGGTGGCATTGGTCCTGTGTGTGGTGGTCGTTGGAGTTACAGGTGGTTTCTGGTCGGGTTTGCGCCGTTGGTGGTGGTGTTTGCGTCACGGTGAGCGGTGAACGTCTTTTGCTGTAATGGGGGTCATTACGGATTGGTTAATCCGTGGGGGTGATACGGATTAGCCAATCCGTAAGAATGGTTTGGGGATGATACGGATTATGCAATCCGTATGAAGCTTACGGATTGTGTAATCCGTATGATCCCTTTTTTAAAATTTTATGAAAATTGCAATTTGAAACAACATCCTAAGAGCTTTTTCATATTATTATCGTTAATTTGAGAAAGTACAATCAATGAATTGATGAATTGCTGAATGTGGTATGGAATATTCATTTTAGACTTTATAATTGTGACAATTCTATTATCGATCTTGTAATACTCCTTTAGCTCTTGTATAGTGAAGACGTTAGTTGTTTCAATTAATTATTTATGTTTACCTTAGTGAAAAAAAAATTGTTATTTATGTTTAATGAGAATTCTTGCAAACCAAAAGAAAAAACCTATGACTATTGGATGACCTTTGAAGCCGACCACAACGCTAGTGCTTAAGAGAAATTGAGTGTGATAAAATGTTCAACCGTTAAACACTTGAGAGAAAAGGAAGATGAGTACCCAAATTGATAATTGATGTCATTTTATGGGACCTAACCCTCTAATTGGATTTACTTATGAACAAACACTTGATACAATTTATGGCTTGCAAGCTTTCACCTAGGTTGAAATTCTACTCCTATAATTTCTCTACTTAGATATTGTAAATATTGTTTAGGGCTAGGATGAGAATTTTTAAAATTTTTGTATTGTTATTTGATGCGTTGCATTTGATGTCATGTTTTTCATATTCATATTCATGTAACTTTTGCATGCATTTTGAGTCTATTAGGATTAGTTTAACCCTTAGTTTCATTAAATTTGATAGTTTAGTCACTTGGAACTGTTTAGGTGTGATTTTGTGTTTTAATTGATTGTAGTGAGAATTATAAATGTATGATTTAGATTTGGAAGTTGAAGTTTAGGGGCTTGGAGTGAATTAGGGTCAAAAGATGGATGGAGTCTGTTGGAGTTTGGATATGCAAAAGAAATATGACAACCTTTGAAGCAATAAAAACTAATCCTAATAGTTAAGACTTTGGATCATTATCCTTTGACTCTTGTTTTATTGATGTTTTCTTTTTGTGTTATTTTAGTTTGATGACTATGCGTGAGGGGTTTTTGCCTGCATAATGAACACGTTCAAACTCAGCAGCAATCTGGTTTAACGCATACCTGGACATCATGCCGATCAATCTCTTGTAGAATGTTACTTTAAATACATGTCCAATCAAGATTGTTTATCCCTCTAAAGCGTTCAAGGACCCACACAAGATTGTTTATACGCTCCGTCTCTAAATAGGCAAATGCGGCTGAAAATGTCATCCTAGTAGGTGTTACACCAACAATGTCAAGTAAAGGAAGTCAGTACCTATTTGTTTTGTATGTACTGTCTATCAAAAACACCATATGATATGCATTATTCAATTTGACTGCATCCGAATGTGCCCAAAATAAGTCATGTACAACATTTTCATCCTTCAATCTATGCCAATGAATATACAAGTCGCGTTGAAGAAGTTTCATTAATTGTTGCATTTCAGTATTATTGCCTCTAATACGCGTTTGATATGCATATCATGCATTGTATAGTTGCTTCAAACTCGTATAGTTATTGCCATTGTGCTCCTTCAAAGTTAGAAGAATATTCTTTGGCTTCACTGTAACATCCTGAAAATTCAAAAACTATGGTCAAAATATTATATGAATTATTCTTGCATAGCTATTTATGTGAGTATTAGATTATGAGAAATTTGGCTGGTCTATATTTGAATTAATTGGGTGAAATATCAATTAGAGACATTAAGGAAATGTTTGAAGAGAAATTACCATGTTACCCTTTCCTTAAATCAGAAATTACAGAAATGTCCTTAAAGTAAAAATGACAATAATGTCCCTAGATATTTTTGAAAATTACAAAAATGCCCTAGATATTTTAGTGAGATATTTTAAGATGAAAATTATATAAATGCCCTTGGATATTTTGGAAATGACAAGAATACCCTTAGATATTTTTGGCTAGATATTTTATGGTAGAAATGACAATTATGCCCCTAGGATGAATGATGAATTTTCCATAATGCCCTTCAGGCCAGAAATGACCAGGTATCCTTAGAGATTTTGTGAGAACCCGATGAAATTACAGAATACTCTTGACTGACAGAATATCAAAATAGTTTGTGACAAGAAATTCTAGAATAGAATTTCTATGAATTTTATAAGGTGATAACTTTGAAACATCAGTCAGAAGAATTCAAGCATAAGAAAAATATGGAAAAATGATACATATAATCTAAGGAATTTTCTCTTAATTATAGAATGTATAAACTAATTTAATAAAATGGTTTAGTAATTTTGATGGTCAGCAGAAGTATAGGCCAATCAAAAACAAGATAAAGAGCAATTTAGTATGTAAAGTTTATATATTGCTCTGTATAGACTACTTGTGATTTATTTAAACTATCATTGAGATAAATTCTTAGGAACATCTAGAGTTCTATTATTCATTTTTAGATAAAAGAATTCAAATAAAATTTGATTTCTTTTTAAGAAAATACCATGTGTAAACGCCATATTAGAAACTATATTTTTATTCATCATAAAAAATGACCACATGTAGCATGAAAGGAAGAAAAGTTTGTATTCCTTCCCTTTAGATTGGTCATTCACGTGAGAAAACATGTAGAAGAGGCAAGAAACTTCATGATAAGCCACTTGGAAAGCAAGCCACATGATAGAAACAAGTGGCATAACACTTGTATGGCATGGATGCAAGATAATATGAAAATGAAGCTAAGATTTCTCCACCTCCACCTAGCCTTCACGTGAACTTTGATGAAGCAAGGAGAAGCTTCATGATATGCCAAGTAAGTGGACACTTGGAAGGAAGAAAAGAAGGAAGCTTTAAGATTAGGACAAGTGGTGGGATATTTGTAAAAAATCAAGACAAGTGTAGGGACACTTGTAAAGGAATCATCATGACTTAGAGATTTTTGTAAATATTCAATTATTTTCCACCTACTATATAAAGGGAGGAGGAGGAACCTAAGTGAAGCCAATTTCAAGACCACCCCTTTCTACAACCTCACGTGAAACTCTCTCCTCACACCACCTTCATTTCATTTCATCC
>PYAF01001378.1:1239058-1252578 GCA_007407185.1 Glycine tomentella | reverse complement strand
CAGAAAATTACTAAAATAATAAAAAACGAAATTAATTAAAACTGATGTTGACGTGGCGCTAATCTTCAGTCCATAAATAAGTTCCAAGCTCAATTAATTGTTAAACTGCCCTGAAAATAAAAATTAGAATAATTAAACTTAAAATAATCCAAATTAATTAAAATCCGAATTATCGGTCTAATTAAATCCCAAATGAGAATAAGAGACACCGTTAACACATTTGTTGCATGGCCCGCACATCTTGTTAAGCCAGTGTTATAGAAGGTACCTTTACTATAATTAAGAAATTAACACAATTTTGCTTTCTTTTATGCAAGTCATTGGTTAATTAATTTTGAGGTTAAAAATGATATGTTTGTTACATGTAGGAATCAGATAATTCTCAAAAAAAGGTGGTGGGAGCTGTCACTAGTCCAAGTCAATATGAAAAAGATGTTGATGGGTTGGATGATTTGGTTAACATGCTACCTGAATTGTATTATAATCCTCGTTGTTCATAACCTTTTCTGATGTGAATGAAATTGTAGCTGGCAACAAGTGTCTTAACATATCTGTGTTGCAGTTGTGGATAATGTAAGTAGATGTGCACTGAATACCTTGTTATAATAAGTTCTTATTTGTAGTCCTTACAAATAAATCTGACATAATTATAAATGTTAAATAGGTTTATGGAGGACTAGACTTCATCGTTGGGTGAAACCTCGATGTATGCATATTTTGAGCCTCAGTCAATACACAATCCAAAGGACAGACATGCACAATGTCAACAATACATTGAAAAATGGATGGATGATTCACAAAGACAGCTGTACTTGGGAGCATACCTTAATCAGTAAGTAAAAAATACATGGTTTAAAAAATTGAAAATGCACCTCCTAATTATGAGTATTAATTTGAAAAATCCATGGCCCATTGGCAACTATTTATACTATCTCCTAACAAGGACACTGTGGTATGGTTGTGTTCGTTGCGTAAGAAGGCCGATGTTCACATAAAATTTGTAATTAACAATTAAGTTGTTGAGGACATCATACATTTGCTCAATGACAAAGCCTAGTTACATATTCCCTGTACACATTAACCATAATTATCATGTGTTATTAAATAAATCAGCACAATGAAGACATTGAAGACCAGGAGAGACGATAAAGCTAATCCATCTGCACCTACTTGGATTGAGTTAAAGGTTAGTGTTTCAAATAACCCTACGTATCCATTGGTGATATTTATGTTTTTTTAAATGTAAATAATTGCATCTGTTTGTTGTTGAATTTAGAGCCATGTTCAACCTGGAGGATATGAGTGTGGGTATTATGTAATGTATTGGATGTGGAACATAATTACTGGGGGTTTGAAGGATGACTGGAGCATGGTATAATTACAATAACCCCTTATGATTTTTCAATTAGAATTTTGATATACAGTTGTGAATTACATTAAACTGAATTGAATTGATCCATGTTTATGTTGCAGTGGTTTCGCGATGGAACACCGTTAGACTTTGAACAAATATAAAAAAATTTGCAAGCAATGGGCAACATATTTTGTGGCAATTAAAACAATTTTTGATTTTAAATTGTAGTTAGCATGTCACCTTTGATAAACGCTTATGCTGTATTATTTGGTTATGGAAAATATTTTAAACATTGTGGTTCATTTCAAACATTGAAACACGCACAATAGATATTGGTGTCTTGCAAATGTGAGTTTGTCTTTATTTCTAATTCCTGTAAAATAATTTTGGTTTGTGATGCCTAAAAAATGGTGGTGTTATGCATCCATCTCCTTGGGGGAATAGTATATATTATCCTCCACCCTGGAGTTTTTCTCCCCTATCCATGTAACGGTCTGTGCATCATGCTTCAACGGTAATAGCACACTTAACTAGTTGAACTGAGAAATATAACGGCAGCATGTTAAGGACTTGCATGATGCATCTTTGTTGGTAGCTAACCAAATGCTTCTAAGAGATGTTTGTTATATGATGATGCCAGTTTTGCAGGTGTCTATGTAATGCAAAGTGGTTTGACATGTAGACCCAATATAGTAATGCAAATGTGACTGATATTGGGATGTGAGTCATATTTAAGATTTCTTTCACAGTAGCCGCTATTATGAATTCCTTACGAAGGTAATTTTCTTCTCTTATTCGTCCTTCAGCAATTCTTACCAAGGTAATTGTAAGTTCTAACTTGCAATTGCGTTGACTTATCCTCTCTATAGAATTTTTGCATCTTTTCTAAATTCATATTTACATGTACTCTGTCCTTCAAGTTAATCTTCAAGTTGTCTGCTGTTTTGGAAACTCAGTGGCCTCAACTCGATTTCTGTTACAAGATGAATTTAATATTCAAACTACGCAATGCGATAATTGCATTATTGTACTATCTCTTTCTTTCTTTCACACACATATGCATTGAAATATACTACTATTTCTTATGTATCTTGTTAACTGGTTTTGTAATTCTCATGTTTAGGCTACTAGCAATATTCAAACTACTAGCAATGTTCACAAACATGGGGATTCTTACAGTTTCAGGAGAGGTTCTTTTGATTGTGTTGGGGTTCAGTCCCCTCTTCTCTGGAGTCCTATAAATCAGGATGCCGATATGAATTCGAGGTTAATGGCTAATTCATTTGTATCAAGACAGTGTGCCAAAAGGTTTGAGACAATGCTTTCTCAATTAAATGACTTTAGTGGTTCAATGGAGTCTTCATGTCATCATTATTCAAGGCAGTTGATGGATAACTACTATCATGGAAGAAGTCAAAATCAATCACCAAAGTGTACTGCTTCTTTCAGTAGAAATCCAATGGTTGATGCTTTACTTTATGCACAGAAAAATGGAATGAATGTAACTGAAGAAAGAGGCATGTTGAGATTGCCTAACTCTTCCTAAGGTATTAATTTAAGACCTTATTTGGGTGTTCAGGATTTACTGTAGTATAGGTATAGCCATTCTTTGCCTAATAGTGCAAGAGCTGTGCCTCTTTCAAATGCTAGAATCCCACAAAGAAACATAGATGCTATTGCAAGTGAGGGGAGTTTCATCAAACAAGGTGAAGGTGTATATTATGTTGCTAGCAGAAGGTTCAGATAGTTCTATGTATCGTAGTAAGGCTACGGTGCGAGACACTGGATTTGCTAGGAATTTGAAGAGATCAGAGCTAGACATGCCATACCAGGTTGTATGAACTTATGACGATAAAGTGAGAGGAATATTTGTATGAAAGGGTGAGAGGAGTAAATCTAAACCATATAATCATATACAAGTTATTAGGATTAAAAGTTACTATTGATTACATGACCACTTAAAAAAGTCACAACTTTGTCATTTAGTCCTAACCATTCATGCATGATTGTATGGTCTGGATTTACTCCTCTCACTCATACAAACACTCCTAAACATTCATTATGTTTTATATTATATGAGCTTGACCACAACATTTGACATGTATGCAGAATTTTTACATTGTTTTCCTGGGAGACCATACTGTGAGTAGACATAGCTCTATTAGACACCCATTAAATATTTTTTCTGCTGTTAAAGGAAGCTGGCCTAATTAACTTGTGAAAATTTCCTTATGATTCACTCTTGAAGCATAAAACACACAAAAGTGACTATGTAGCTCTTGTTTAATCTGTGTTTACTTAACAACTTCCTTGAAGCCATAGAATCCATGCTATACAGCTACACAAAGAGCTTTAATACAAAAAAATTTGCTGCTAAACTGTTTGAGGATGAAGCTAAGCAGTTATCTGGCATGTGATTATTTTTTTCTCTAGCTCATTCATATTTGTCAATTAGTGAATACTATTAATCACACTTTTTCTTTCTTTCTTTTTTGGTATTTTTAACCATGGATGAAGTGGTTTCGGTGTTACCAAATGGTGTTACCAAATCAGTACCACAAGCTACACACAACAAGATCATGGAACTTTATTGGGTTACCTTTGCCTGCTAAGAGAAAACTGAAATCAGAAAGTGACATAATTGTGACTCTTTTGGATTCAGGTTCATGATATCTTACTTTCCATTTTCATTTTCCTCATACTTCCTTGTTCTTGTTATTCCACACACACACACACACACACACACTATAATGACACTTCATGATTTAACTAACGTTGTGTCTCTCCATATTGGTGAGGTAGGGATCACTCCTGAGTTTGAAAGCTTCAACGATGATGGATTTGGTCCTCTACCTGCTAAATGGTAAGGAACTTGTGAACAATATGCTAATTTTTCAGGCTGCAACAAGTTACATCCCTATTCTTGTGTACATTGTGTCACTATATATTGAATTCGTGGACTTTAACATATAATTAGTAGTACTATGTCTTAATTAAATTTTACGTGTAAGCAACTAAATCTAATTTATTTCAAACTCTTAATATAAGTGGTCAGAGAAACAATTAAAAACAACTATAAAAAAAACCATTTGAAGGCACTACAAATTTTGTAGCACCTGTGAAATGCACAGGTCTTTATCTAGTTACTGCATATATTTGTCAAATGAAGTTGTAGCACCAAAAAGATATGTACATCCTAGCAGTTGAGTCCTTGAAAATTTAATAAGGATTATCTATGATGGAGGTCCTAATTTTAATCCTACATTGATCAGCATATTTGTAAACATAAACTTCACGAGTACAATAATGACTTAAGCTAACATCATGCATTGTTCCTTCTGTTTGGCAACTATCCATGGAATACCTAAAGCAAGCTCATAGGTGCCAAATACTTCAAGATTGGTGGAAGGCCTGATCCATCTAACATAATGTTCCCCATAGATATGATTGGTCATGGAACTCATACTACATCAACAGCAGCAGGCAATCTTGTCCCAGATGCAAGTCTATTGGGAATAGCCAAAAGGATGGTGCCATCGACCAGGCTGGCAATTTACAAAGTCTGCTGGGCTCCTGTAGCTGTGTAGACATGGACATACTTGTTGGATTTGAAGCTGCTATACATGATGGTGTGGATGCCAATCCATTTCCATAGGTGGAGGGGAACCAAACTATGTGCATGACACTATAGGAATTGGGCATTTCATGCCGTGAGGAAAGGCATAATCACTGTGGCCTCAGGTGGAAATGATGGAAACACGAGTATTCATAACTAAGCAACCAAACATAAAGTAAATATTGTCATTGAAATCAATTAGGCGAATGTAAAATAGCTTTCAAGATTATTGTTTCTGTATGAGAACTAAGAAGTTTTTGTAATTATGATAGACATCAAGGTTGCAATTTGAAGGCAACTATGCACACCTATCAAGACAAAAGTTTGGTAGTCATGTGGTTGAAAAATGTTTTACTGCATTCAATGATGAGAATCGATCAAGAGTCATTCTCGAACTACTCTCCATGCCTTACTTTGAACATTTGCTTCAAGATCCACATGCAAACTATGTTGTTCAAGGTATGCCTTTGATGTTTTAGGTTAAATGTTTGTAGTAAAATAAATTCTGCAATTTTTATCAATTATTTGATAGGTTTTACATTAGCAACTAGGGAAACAAGACCTTTTTCAAGGACATCCCCTGTTGCTTTATCATTTTGGTAGTAACACGGTTCTTGCCATTGTCTTTCATGTCCCTTTTATGGTATGAAGAATTTCATAAACTTATTTTCTTGGGGCTTAAGGTGGCCTTCTGAAAGCATAATTTTGTAATATAGTTAACTTGGTTAAAACATGTATTTTAATTATTGCTAGTTAACATATTTTAAATTTTAATGATTTCTACTTATAGACTTCTTCATTTTCTTGACTTCTAGTTTATGATGTCACAAGGAGAGAAACCTTTACAAACTTATCAGAAGTGTGGTCTAAGGAAGTGGAACTCTACTCAACTAATCAGGATTGTGTGAAGATACTAGTTGGAAATAAAGTTGATAGAGTAAGTTTTATGCTTTAGTGTTGGGCCTGAATATATGACCAAAGGCGATGAATTTGTAATTGCCATGAAATGTTCCTTCTTAAAATAGTTGAAAATAGTGACTCTAATCTTATGATTCTTATATGCATTAAGACAATGAAGCAAAATTCAAGTTTTGTCTTTCCATCTGAAGCAAATTAAGACATTGTCTAGCTTATGGTTGATACCCATGGAAATGCATATGACGCACATACCAAAGCTCCATACTATTCTGCCACAGTAGTCTATCTGATGAGGTTCATCAGAAAATTAAATCCTTGCATTATCAGCCAGATTAGTGCAAAATATCACCCTAACACTTTCATTGCATACTCATGTAGCGTACTAGCATTTGTTTTTAACTCAATGTCCTTCAGTGAATTATGAATATCTGGATTATTACATGCATGCACTTTATGCGGCACTGTCATCTGGAACCATCCCTATTGTCAGAGCAATCTAATTAAGCCAGCAAATTAATAATTTAATGTACATTATGAAAGTGATGAAGAACCTTGTGGAGATATATGAAATATGACATTGACATTGTGTTGCATTGATGTCATTTCCCAATGTATATAACATAGGTTAAGATTATAAGATGCTTAAATTTATTAAAAATAAAATAAAATACCCCAACTTTATAGGATTCCTAGGAATGAATCCTCCCACATGAGATTTTCACTTGACAGGTAGCACTGTCCTCATAATTTATTCAGTTCATTAATTTCTTAATGGTTTATTTCTCTATTTCTAGGATACTGAAAGGGTTGTGAGCAGACAAGAGGGTTTAGCACTTGCTAAAGAATTGGGGTGTTTGCTTCTTGAATGCAGTGCTAAAACAAGGGAAAATGTGAAGCAATGCTTTGAGGAACTTGCTCTAAAGTTACAATTTTTAGAAGTTTGCTTCAGTGCTGTTTATGTCTTGTGCATAAGTCAACTTTCCAATTAACTGACAGTAGGGTCATGAATTAAGCCAAGCCTAAACATTTGCTTCAAAAATATAATATTTCAAATGAAAAATTTGTGTGAAGTTTAGGTGTTTAGCTAGTAATTCTTGGGCTTACATTCACAGATGTTGATGCAGAAGTTCCTACCTAATATTTGCTTTAGTTATCAGTAAGAATAGACATAGTACTGAAGAATGAGTATGTTATCTGGCTATTCTAAAAAAAGGTTTCATTATTTATTATAGGAAATAATTACTACTTGGAAAATATAAGACAGAGATAATATTTTGAATGAGTGAATTGTTTGCTGTGTTCTGTTTTTCCTATCATGACAAATATGGCACCATTTCGTAGATAATTGAAGCTCCTAGTCTTTTGGAAGAAGGATCAACAACAATTAAAAGGAGTGTTTTAAAACCAAAACAAGAATCCCAAGCATCCTAAAATGGTGGTTGTTGCTCTTAAAAAATGATACTAAATCGTGGTGTGGACATTGATTCTTCTTAACTACAATCTTTGACAAATCTTGTATATGTAAACTTCTTCCTTAATTAGTTTCTTCTGCCATTGTCTTTTGATTGCATAATTACTTGTATTACCACTGGAATGGGGAAATTGGCACAATGGCGTCTATTAGCTTGTGTAAATTTGTTTGCCTACGAATGACTATATCATTTATGTGTTGCTCCCAAGTCACAAGTCAATCCTAATACTACAATGGCATCTATTAGCTTGTGTGAACTTGTTAAAATCCTGTGTTTTTGGTGTTATTGTGAATTTTTTTATGTTGGCTCCTTGTATATATGCACCAAATTTTTGTAGGTATTGATTATTTTATTTCATTAATCAATTTTCTGACTTCAATTATCACATTGTAATTACTTGTATGGTATACAAGTCCCTTTGCCTTGCTTTTTTAACATTTTTTATCCCTCTTTCTCTCTCTCAATATGGAGTACTCGGAAATTATCCATTTTGAATGCTTTCAGGCCCCCATGATGACTATTGATTGAAATATATCTACTCAAAGCTTTTATAAGCTGGCCATGGCCTTTGCCCTAGTCAAGAAATGCAATCATGGGTAGAAGCCCCTCAATGTGTTGTTGTTGGTGGTGTTTGAAATGTCATGTAAAATACACAATTTGTTGCTGGTGCCTGTATTATAAGATCTATTTACTTGACAAGTGTTGATCTTGTGGTTGAGAATTACATTGGTGATTTTGGGCTTTCAATATTATATAATAATATATAACATTAGTATGTTGTCTTCAATTTTTGAATATAGGTGCATAAAAGAAAAGGATGCGTTTTTTAAAAAAAACACAATGGGATACGAAGACGGTTTTGCGTGAAAATCGTTTTTGTATCTCCTTTTACAAAAAGGAAAAAAAAACACAACAAGGGATACAAAGACAATTTTTTCCAATTTTTGATATACTTGTCTTTGACTAATTGTAAATCTCTGTCCATTTTCTTCTTTATTTTCAACCATGAACAGACTATACACCATGTCGAGCGAGGATGTTCCCAGTCCCACGATGTTGTTGGAGAATTTGGTCGTGGTGGCGTTGGAGGACAGGGAAGTGAGGAGGGTCCTCAGGTTGAGTTGGTAGGCACTATTGGCGGTGGTGTTGCCGCTGGAACAGTTATGGTGCAGGTACACCGGGGTGGAGCTCTGTTCCTGTTGTGCTTTACAAGTGCTGAGAAAGATCAACTGCTGTGGTTAGTATAGGGTTTGAATTTAATTTGAGTTTTAGGAAATTGGGTTCAATATGTGCCTAATTTTTTTCCTTTGATGATTTAGTCTAATCCAAAAAATACGGTGGGAGTTCTCACGATGGCAAGGAAGGGCATTCGTGTTTTGGTGACACCTACTAGTGATGGGCAAGATCTTAGCTTGCATGCATGGTCAATTTTTGCTTCTTGAATATTTGTAACAATTGGCAAATTGGCAATTGAATTTAACATGTTGTTGTAGGATGCATTGTGTATTTCTATGTTATAGGGGTGCCTTTTCTTGCGAATGAAGTTTAATGAGACTTGTTTTTGTAAATGTTGAAATAGAAATGCAACAAGTTGGCAGTGTATTGTTATTGTGACATGTTATTTATGATTGGATTTTTCTATTCTTGTTGGAGTTGGTTTGTTGTTCCTTTTTTTTGCTTCCTATGTTCGGACTAGAAATAGGCGATGAGATGAACCTAGCTGCTAGCATTCAGGTTGTGCAATTGGCTTTTAAGCATCGGCAGAACAAGAAGCAGCAGTAAAAGATTATTGTCTTTGCTTGATGGTGTGAATAACTATTATATTCTGTGTTATTTGAAATTGTTTTGTCCGTCATGACTATATTGCCTCTAATTTACCTCGTTTAATTCCTTTTAGTCTTATCAAGCATGAGAACAAAATGTTGAAGATGATTGGGAGAAAAGTGAAAAAGAATAGTGTAGATCTTGACATTGTCAATTTGGGTGAAGAAGATGAGGGGAAGACAGAGAAGTTGGAGGCACTTCTTTCAGCTGTTAACAATAATGATACCAACCACATTGTTCATGTTCCATCTGGTCCAAACGCTCTTTCTGATGTACTCAGTTTTCCCAATTGAGTAATATAGAAGTTATTTTTTATCTTTCCCTATTGCTTCTACTTAGTTCTGCCCATTTTTCTTCTAACTCTGATAGAAGAGTTTGGACTTTGGAGTCTTATGCATTTTCTTTTAAATTCTTTGAACGTTGGACTCTTGTGGCAGAACTCAAATTCACATAAAAGTGGAAGTGGTTTTGCAGTTGTAAGCAGTGTATCTGGATTTGAGTTTGGTGTTGATCCAAACTTGGACCTTGAATTGGCTTTTGCCTTAAGAGTTTCAATGGAAGAAGAGAGAGCTAAACAACAAGCAGCTACCAAAAAGGCATCAGAGGAAGCAATAAAAACACATGATTTCATTCTTGCTCCCCTGATATCTCATGAAATTGTTTTAAAAGATATAATATTGTATTGTCAACAATAATAAGTTACCTAAAAATTATTTTTATTCCCTTTTTTCCCCTTTCACATTGCTCTATATGCTAGAAGCCATCCTTAAATTCTGTAAGGTTGGTTGGCAAAATTTCTGATTTTATATTTGTGCCTGTATCAAGTTAAGGCCTTAGTCACAAGGATAAAGGTTTGGAATCAATACTTCGTCGCTCCCGCTATCATAAAAGACGTTTGCTATATTATTTTCCTTCACAACATGGGTAAGTTTGTTATAAATTGTCTCCTTGTTTGTTATAAGATTTCTTTGACATAAATAAAGAATGTTTCCTATATTATTTTTTTTCCAAATTTTTAAAATTAAGACAATAATATGTATTGGTTTCCTATATTGTCTTTTCCACTTGAATATTTTTCTTATATATAACTGTATCAACGAGGTTTGAAATTATGATCTCATGAACAATACCAAAACCCCTCATCTAAATCCTACTAGCTATTATGTATTGCTTGTGTAGCGCTACAATGTGCCTCACCAATTTTAATTTACCTCAATCAAATATATTGATGAAATAATGAGAAAGATAAATAAAAAAAGAAGAAGAAAGAAGATAAAAGATGTGATAGATTATGTATGAGAAAAAAGCGTTATATATAAATAAAAATACTGCAGAATGATGGATCATTGGCTTGACACTCTCAGCTTTATATATCCTTTCTTGTTATATTTCAATTGGCATAAACATTATACATTTATACTGGTCATTGACTGTTTTTTTAATGCGCTTTCTTCTAAATTATCTTAGTGGATACATAAGACAAATCCAATTATAACTATCCCAAGAGTTTGTTGAAGCTGCAATTTTTCCTCCCTTCAAAAAAGGACAGTTGGGTTTCACCAGCATCAATATTATTTACACTACATATCAATTGACTTGATTAGTTTTTTATACATTATGCTTGTATTTTTCACCTGTTTACTTGACATTTGTAGCAGAAAGTGGAGACTTCAATTTTATGATATAATACAGTCAAATATACATGTTATAAACCAACTTCTAATTTTAAATAATTAAATCAATTTATAATTAATACTAAATTTTACCTTATATAGTATATAAAAAAGAATAAATCCTATGTATATTCTTTCTCTAAATTATTGTTTTGATATGTTTCTCTAAGTACTATATTATATATATAGCAATGTATATTTTTTCTCTAAATTATTGTTTTAGTTGATGGAAGTTTTTTAATGAACAAATAACAAGGAATGAATATAGCAAAGTGGATTCAACATATGGAAGGGATGCAGGGGTAGTTATTTTCTCTGCCACAATCTTATACATTTTTATAAGTTTTACTTTGAACAACTAAAAAGTTTCCTGTCTTCTTCAAGAGTGGTATGTGCAAGCACTCAAACTTCTAAACATTTGAATCTTGCTCATGCATCCCAGTTCCAAATATAATTACTAGTCTTTGTATGTTGGAAATCAAATATGGGTACCAAAATAATTGGTCTTGTAGTAAATTATGTCTCTTGCATCTCATATATAATTATTTATACTTTTTGTAACTTGAATATTTTGGGGGCATTGTCTGAGTCCCCATAGTCTCATCATAGATCATATGCCCAATCATAACAATTTGTCTTTAAATTATATTCCTCTATATGATATAACATTATTTATACTTTATCTCCTTAGAAATAATTTTTTTTAATTTTTATTTATTTAAAAAAGACATTCTAAGATTGTTCTTAGGTAAAACCATCTTAGAATGGATCATTCTAAGACGGTTTTACCTAAGAACCGTCTAAGAATCACTGTTTTTATATATATATTTTTTTTATTTTTAACATAGTGATTTAAGATGGTTGTAAGATATAACCATCTTAGAATGTGACCCATTTTAAGATGGTTATACCCAAGAACCGACTTAGAATCACTGTTTCTATATATATTTTTTGATTTTAATATAATTATTCTAAGACGGTTCTAAAGTATAACCGTCTTAGAATAGTTACATTCTAAGACGGTTATACTAAGAACCATCTTTGAATCACTATTTTTGTTTTTGTTTTTATTTTTTTGTTTGTTTTCAACATCTTCTAAGACAGTTCATTTGGGGAATCGTATAATAACCCAAGTCAAAAAAAAAAAAATCTCATGCTAACAGCGTGGGAGTGGCGCCGTTAACGTGGGAGCGGTGCCAGTAGCGTGGGAAGTGGCGCCGTTAGCGTGAGATTGCACCAGAAGACTTTTCTTTCGAACATTTGGCGCGATTAGTGCCAGGAGCGACGCCGTTAGCGCCAGGATTCGACCATGTGGCGCGATTAGTGCTAGTTATGGCGCGGTTAGCGCCAGAATGGCCCTAGAGACCCCTTGATTCAAACATCTGGCACGATTAGCGCCAGATATGACACAATTAGCGCCAAAATGCTCCAGGAAGCCCTTTCTTTCGAATTAGTGGCGCGATTAGCGTGGGGTGTGGCACTATTAGCATGGGAACGTGAACTAGGGGCCATAAAAAGGCCATTTCACGTGTTTTGAAGGCCAAAACTTGGTTTTCTTCTTCCTCTGACCCCAGGACGGCCATTGATGACCAGAGAAGCTTCATATCTTCTTCATACTTCATCTAAACACTTCCTACCCAACTAAGAAATGGATTAGAACCCTTCAATGAGCTAGATTCCAGCTCCAATTCTTCGAGAGAACCATAAAACTGAGAAAATCCCTTTCTCTAGGGAACTTTGTAAAACTGAGTTTTGGAGGAGAAAGAAGGCAATTCAAGGACGCCAAAGCTTAGAAAAGTGATCCTCCAGCCTTCCTCGACAGTTTAGAGGTAAGAAACTCAGGTTTTACCGATTGATTTGTGAAATGGTTCTTGGGATGAATAGTGACCAACTTGTGTTAGGGCTGAAATTAGGCTTGGATTCTTTAGAAAAGTATGATCAAGAGATTGTTCTGATGAATACTAAGCTTTGAAACATGACTTTTGATGAAGTTTGGGTTTGACTCTGAGATATGTATGAGTAGGAAGAATGTTGATGAAATGGAAGGTGTTATGATAGATATGAGCCTAAGTGCCTTTACAAAAGTTGTTCAGGAGGCTAAATAAACGGTGAAAATGTGTTGAAATAACTGTTTTAGTCAAGTTGGATAATTGTTGGAATATGGCCTGGTTAGAACATTGAATTGAACTTATATAGAGTCTTAGAAAGACTCTAAGGCCTTGGTTAGGCTAAGATAGATTCTGCTGAGGGTCTGTGAGTCGCTTATGAAGTGGTTAGTTCTGATAACCCTAAGATAGATGATTGAGAGAGTTATAGAAAGGAATTATGTTTTCCTTTCATTAAACGATTGAGAACCGTTGTTAGGTGCTTTGTATGGTGTTATCGATGATTGAGTTTGTTGTATGCCTGTATATAGGGTGGGACACCGAGAGTGTCAGTGGCAGAGACCACAGTCCAAGGATTGGACTGTAACACCCCAATATTTTTATATACGTGTTAAATGTGTAATTTAGGAAATGTTTTAGATCAATTAGTAATATGTGATTAAAGGATTTTTTTACCTAGAATAGAGATTAGAAAAATTTCAATACAATACTCCTAGGTAATAAATTACTAATAGGTGACAAGAAAATCTAGAATAGAATTTCTAGGAACTTTACTAC
>PYAF01001378.1:1215828-1229195 GCA_007407185.1 Glycine tomentella | reverse complement strand
TGCAACAAGGAATGTCAAAAGAGGCAAGACAAAACATAGAGTAATCTAGCACAAGGGTGAAATCACACATGAAAGAACATATCCACAAAGGCTCAAAAACTCACAAGGCATAATTCTACCACACATGGTTCATCTTAAATTCTATTTCTCAAGCCTACTTATCACTTCAACAATTGCAACAATGATTCACATCAAGTATAAAACCTCTTAATCCAACCAACTTTTAAACATTTCTCACAATTTATACAAGTTAGAAATCCTATGAAAAACATGAAAAAGTGTCTAATTTCAATAAGAACAGCAACAAAACAGAAACAACAAATAGAAACAAAAATAGACAAACAGAATACAGAATACAAATAGACAAATAAAAAATAGACACAGATAAACAGAACATAGATAACAGAAAATAGAAACAGACAAATAGAGCATAGACAAATAAAATAGAAACAAACAGAAACAAGTAAACAGAGAGAAAACAAACAAACAAAACGTAAAATCAGAAATAGAAACGTAAACAGAAAATAGAAAACAAAAACAACCAGAGAAAAAGATTTTAGGACCCTTCACCCCCCCACTTGAAATGCACATTGTCCTCAATATAAGCATGCAAAGAAATGCAATAAAGAGACAACAAATAAAAGAAGGGAAAAGGAAACTTCCAAAATGTCATTCACGCAAAATTGGCAGGACCAAAGAGATGTCCTCCACCAGCTCCTCCTCCACTTGAGGGCTCTCATGAAATGCTTTGAGTTGGTGACCATTGACCTTGAAGACTTTGCCGGTAGCTTCATTTTTAATCTCAATTGCACCATGGGGAAAAACATTAGCAATAACAAAAGGTCCATCCCATCTAGATCGAAGTTTACCGGAAATAAGCTTAAGGCGAGAGTTAAACAATAACACTTTTTGGCCACTTTGGAACTCCTTTATAAGAATACTAGAGTCATGGAATTTCTTCACTTTCTCCTTGTAAATCTTGGAGTTCTCATAGGCTTCTAAACGAATCTCCTCAAGCTCTTACAACTGAAGCTTCCTTTGCATACCCGCTTCATCAAATGCTATGTTACAACTCTTCACCGCCCAATAAGCACGGTGCTCAATCTCCACTGGAAGGTGGCATGCCTTATCGAAAACCACCCTATAGGGAGACATCCCCAAAGGTGTGCAGTAAGCGGTCCTATGAGCTCATAAAGCATCCTCAAGAAGCTAGCTCCAATCTTTCATGTTTGGTTGCACCACTTTCTGTTATACTTGCTAGATCTCTCTGTTAAAAACCTCTACTTGCCCATTAGTTTGGGGATGATAAGTTGTAGCAACTCTATGCACAATCCCATACTTCTGAAGCAAGGCTGCCAATGATCGGTTACAGAAATGGCTCCCCTGGTCACTGATAATAGCTCTAGGCACACCAAACCTGCAAAAAATGTTGGATCTCACAAAATCCACAACAACTTTAGAATCATTAGTCCTGGTGGCCTTAGCCTCAACCCATCTAGAAACATAATCAACAGCAAGCAAAATATATGAAAAACCATGAGAAATAGGAAATTGACCCATAAAATCAATACCCTAGACATAAAAAATCTCACAAAAAATAATGGCCTCCTACTCTCTGACACTGCTCACAAGTGGTGGTAAAGTGATGAGCATCTCTAAATAAGATAGGCCAAAAGAACCCACAATCTAATACTTTCCTAGCGGTCCTCTGAGGACCAAAATGACCTCCGATAGGTGTGCTATACCAAAACTGAAGAATAGACTGAATTTCATGATCAGGCACACACCTTCAGATCACTTGGTCGCTACCAAACCTCCACAAATAAGGATCATCCCAAACATGATATTTAGCATCAATCTTAAGATTATCTATTTGGGACCTAGATGCATAAGGTGGAACAACAGATGCAACAAGGAAATTAACAGTGTCAGCAAACCAAGGTGTGAAATGCGATGAATGCAAGTGCATCAAATGTTCATCAGGAAAATTATCACGAATGGGAAAGGACTCAAGAGATCCCTCAATCCTGCTCAAGTGATCAGCAACCAAGTTTTCTGCACCACTTCTGTCCTTAATCTCAATGTCAAATTCTTGAAGAAGAAGCATCCACCTGATCAATCTAGGTTTAGCATCAAGCTTCTTCAACAGGTATTTCAAAGTTGCATGATCAGTAAAGACAGTGATAATAGCCAAAAGCTCCTTCTCAGTTGTGGTGTAGTTAACTTGGGCTGCATCTAAAGTGCATGAAGCATAAGCAATAACATGGGATAGTTTACCAACTCTTTGTGACAACACAGCCCCAAGTGCATAATTAGAGGCATCACACATGAGCTCAAAGGGAAGTTCCCAATTTGGCAGCTGCATGATGGGAGAGGTAGTCAGCTTCTTCCTCAATCCCTCAAATGCCTCTTTGCAAGGCTGGTCAAATGTAAAGTCTATGTCTTTTTGGAGAAGTTTGGACAATGGCAATACAATCTTACTGAAATCCTGAATGAATCTCCAATAAAAACCTGCATGTCCAAGAAAAGAACATACTTCCCGCACAGAAGCGAGGTAAGGCAAAGAGGTAATCACATTAATTTTGACCTTATTGACCTCAATACCTCTACTAGAGACCAAATGTCCTAAGACTATACCTTCATGCACCATGAAATGACATTTCTCAAAGTTAAGAACAAGGTTAGTACTAATACATCGGTCAAGCACTCTAGAAAGACTATCCAAACATGCATCAAAAGAGGAACCATAAACAGTGAAATCATCCATAAACACCTCCATGCAACTCTCTAATAAATCAGAAAAGATGCTTACCATGCACCTTTGGAAGGTGCCAGGAGCGTTGCATCGGCCAAAAGGCATCAGGGTGTAAGCAAATGTGCCAAATGGACAAGTGAATGTGGTCTTATGTTGATCCTCTGGTGCAATATGGATTTGCATGTAACCAGAAAAACCATCAAGAAAGCAATAATGTGATTTACCTGCCAACCTCTCTAAAACTTGATCAATGAAAGGCAGAGGGAAATGGTCCTTGCGAGTGGCCTGGTTGAGTCTCCTGTAATCAATGCAAACTCGCCAACTGTTGGCCACTCTAGTCGAAATCAGCTCATTATCTTAATTCTTCACAACTGTGAGACCCGACTTCTTAGGAACCACTTGGACAGGTGAAACCCAAGTGCTATCTGAGATGGGATAGATGATCCCTGTAGCTAGTAGCTTCGTCACTTCCTTTTTTATCACATCAAGAATAGTAGGATTCAGCCTCCTCTGTGGTTGCCTCACTGGTCTAGAATCATCCTCCAAAAGTATCTAATGCATGCAGATGGAAGGATTAATTCCAGGAAGATTAGCAAGTGTCCTTCCAATGGCCTTTTTGTGGCCTCTCCAAACATGCATCAAAAGAGGAACCATAAACAGTGAAATCATCCATAAACACCTCCATGCAACTCTCTAATAAATCAGAAAAGATGCTTACCATGCACCTTTGGAAGGTGCCAGGAGCGTTGCATCGGCCAAAAGGCATCAGGGTGTAAGCAAATGTGCCAAATGGACAAGTGAATGTGGTCTTATGTTGATCCTCTGGTGCAATATGGATTTGCATGTAACCAGAAAAACCATCAAGAAAGCAATAATGTGATTTACCTGCCAACCTCTCTAAAACTTGATCAATGAAAGGCAGAGGGAAATGGTCCTTGCGAGTGGCCTGGTTGAGTCTCCTGTAATCAATGCAAACTCGCCAACTGTTGGCCACTCTAGTCGAAATCAGCTCATTATCTTAATTCTTCACAACTGTGAGACCCGACTTCTTAGGAACCACTTGGACAGGTGAAACCCAAGTGCTATCTGAGATGGGATAGATGATCCCTGTAGCTAGTAGCTTCGTCACTTCCTTTTTTATCACATCAAGAATAGTAGGATTCAGCCTCCTCTGTGGTTGCCTCACTGGTCTAGAATCATCCTCCAAAAGTATCTAATGCATGCAGATGGAAGGATTAATTCCAGGAAGATTAGCAAGTGTCCTTCCAATGGCCTTTTTGTGGCCTCTCCAAACATGCATCAACTTCTCTTCATGCTCCAGTGACAGACTACTAGATATGATGACTGGAAGCTTCTGAGCATCATCTAATATGCATACTTGAGGTGCTCAGGTAGTGACTTCAACTCCAAGGAAGGTGGCTGAATAGTGGAAGGTAAGGAAAGACTAGGGGATGAGGGAAGTGGGATAGTAGGCTCAGAACTTGTATCTGTATCTGGAACACAATCAGAGTGAAGTACAGAGGAAATTTCAGCACAAATACTACACACGACAACAGAATCATCACAGGTACAATCACAATAACCAAGATCAAAATTAGAAAAATCAGAAAGTAAATCAGAAATATCTACACTATCTATTGCAGCATCAATGATATCAAGAAGAAAAATAGAATGCTCCTCTACAGGATATCTCATAGCCTAAAAAATGTTAAACTAAACAATGTCATCACCAAACTCCATTGAAAGAGTTCCTGCATGCACACCAATTTTGGTCTTGGCTGTCATCAAGAATGATCTCCATAGGATCAATGTGGAACCATGGCTGGAAGACTCATTCTCCATATCCAAAATGTAAAAATCTGCTGGGAAGATCAAATTATTAACTCGCACCAGCACATCTTCAATAAGTCCAAGTGGAAGTGCAACACTCCTATTGGCTAAGTGGATGACAACACCAGTGGGTTTCATCTCACCAAGGTGTAGTGATCTGTAAACTAATGTGGTCATGACATTAATGGAGGCTCCAAGATCAGACAAGGCATCTGTAAAAGTAATATCTCCATTGGTGCATGGGACAATGAAAGTGCCAGGATCCTTGCACTTCTGTGGCAAGGTGGATAGTGGAATGACATCAATAGTTTTTCCCTGTATCAGTGCGAAAACATTTCTGCCCATCTTCACTTGCTCATTTCCCTTCAACTTCCTCTTGTGGGTACACAAATCCTTCAAGAACTTTGCATATTTTGGAATCTGTTTGATGGCATCCCAAAGGGGAATGTTAACTTCCACCCTCCTGAAAGTCTCAAGCAGATCCGAATCAAGGTCAACCACTTTCTTTGCAGAAATGGCTCTAGAAGGAAAATGTAAGGGAATCTGTTTTGGTACAGAATCTATTTTGGCACCATCATCAACTTTTTAACCAGCACCAGCATCAATTTTAGCATTAACTGGAAGCTTCGTGCCACTCCTCAAGGTAATAGCAATCACATTCTTCGGATTAATAACTAGTTGTGCTAGAAGGTTACCAGAACCTTGGTGTTGTATCTGGTTGACAGTTGTAGCTAACTGTCCAATCTGAGTCTGCAGGTCTTGGATGGTGGCACTGACATTTTGTTGAAACTGGATATTGCTGGTGGCCATTTGCTTCATCAAATCCTCCAAGGAAGGTCCAAAAGAGGCCTGCATAGGTGGTGCAGGTTGTTGGAACTGTGGCTGTTGTTTGAAAGGAGGAGGTTGGTATTTGGTGGTGGCAGGCTGAAAGTGCTGCTGCGGAGGTCTAAAGGACTGTTGTTGTTGTGGATCAGGACCATACCTCAAATTTGGATGATCTCTCCAACCAGGATTATAAGTGTTGGATGAAGGATTATACTGCTGTTGAGGTCTGAATGACTGGCCAGGTTGCATAGAAGAAACTTCAGCAGGTTGTTCTGTCTCTTGGAGAGTGGGGCATGCATCTGTGGGATGATCAGGTGCACAATAGATACCACAGAGCCTTGGTTGATTGGCTGCCATCACATTCTATTGTTGACCAATAGCAAGCTGCCTCACTAGGGATGTCAACTCTGTCAATTTGTTCTCCAATCTCTGGTTATCAGCAACCATAGAAACAAAACTTCATTTGCAACCTTAGATGTTGCAACTCTAGCGCCAAATTGTTGATAGTTGGATGCCATGTTAGAAATCATCTACCTTGCAGCAAGAGGGGTCTTGTCCATCAGAGCTCCTCCACTAGCTGCATCTATCATACTCCTATCCATCAACATCAAGCCTTCATAAAAATACTGGATCAGTAATTGTTCACTGATTTGATGGTGAGGACAGGTAGCACACAACTTGTTGAATCTCTCCCAGTACTCATACAAAGTCTCTCCAGGAAACTGTCTTATGCCACAAATTTCCTTCCGGATGGATGCTGTTCTGGAGGTAGGGAAGAATTTCTCCAAGAATCTTCTCTTCATGTCTATCCAAGTGTTGATAGGATCTGGTTGAAGGTACAACCAGTCCTTAGCAACACCATCCAGAGAGAAAGGAAATGCCTTCATCTTGACATAATCCTCATGAACGTCATGTGGCCGCATAGTGGAATACACCACATGAAACTCCTTAAGGTGTTTATATGGATCTTCACTAGCAAGTCCATGAAACTTAGGAACCAAATGGATCAGTCCAGATTTTAGCTCATAACTGACCCCAGTCTCAGGATATTGAATACACCAAGGTTAGTAAACAACATCAGGTGTAGCTAACTCCTTAAGAGTTAGGTTGTTATCAGCCATTATATCAAGATGTGTAGAAGTAGAAGAAGGAGAAGTAGATTCAGAATCAAAGTCAGAAGATACTATGCTATTGACTAAAACTACACTATCAAAGTCATCTAACCTAATGTTATGTCTGTTTAATCTGTGAAATGTCCTATCTATCATAGGATCATATGAATGTAAGTCACTTGATGTGGACCTAGTCATACACAGTTCAACTCATAAGGAACAATAAACACAGACAGAGCAGAAATATCAAACAACTATTCTATCAGGACATTACTAATTATATATGCTGAAATGAAATAGAAATTGGAAAACTGCCCTAAATTTTTTTGAAAAACTCTTAAAAAATAACAATGAATGTCTAAAAATCATGATTGATTTTTGTGATTTTTTTGGTGATTTTTAAAAATCATGAAATTAGAAAATCGCCTCAAAAATGGCCTAAACGATGAAATTTCGCGATTTGGACTCCTGGTGAATGTGTTACTCCATAATAGGTTCAACTTGATGTATGAATTTTCTGCACATTCTGGTAAAACTTCAGCCAATTCTGAGATAGTTTGTTGTGAAATTACCAGAATGTCTCTGTGACAATTGTAAAAACTAGTCCAAAACTCCTACTTGGAGGTCGAATTTGGCAATTTGAACCCACACTCAACCTCAAAGGGATTGCTTTTCTTTAAAATGGGGGGTAAACCTTGGAAAACAAATCGCAACTCAAAACTGCATAAGCTGGAAAAATTTTAGGACAGCAAAATGACACTACAAAAACAACTACACTACACTAATTTTCTCCATACTACTACTCTGTTTTTGCCCTATTTTTTTTATTTTTTCTCTGTTTTTTGACAGCACACATGAATTACATGATCCACACTTCATAATGCACAACATCAACAATGCAAATATGCAGTGAATGTATGCAAATATTTTTTTTCTATATATACTACTACTATGAACTTATTATAGTGAATTAAAGCTAGCACACACAATGAACCGTGTCCCCGACAACGACGTCAGTTTTGATAAGCATTTGCCATAACGCTCCAAAATAATTTAACTACGCTAATTCTGTAGCACAGGATTAACCTAGGTCGACTCAGAGACACTATCAATATGGTTCTAACTTGAACTCACTAATAACAGTAAGGGAGGATTTTTATAGAACAGTTTATATGCGTAAGTAAAACTTGCTAAAACATAAACTAAAATTAAAGAACAACACAGAAACTAATAGAATTGAAAATAAGTAATGTAAAACAGATTTAAAGCATCAATCCAATTCACCTCACCAAGCAATTCGAGTCATCATTGTTCTCGAAAATTTATCCTATTATGAAAGTTCATTCAATCTCATTAGAACCAATTCAATCGACTTAACCCCTAAATTGATTGAAACCACAACCCTAACTGAAATATCATCCAATTAATCTGTGATTAATATTCAAGACTAGGAAATGAATCCATAACCTAATCCGTTTTCAATCCTAAACTCATTCATAATCATGAAAACATAATAGCAATTGAAGAAGAAAGTGAACATTCAAATAGTATTCGAAATATCAAACCAGAACTCAAATTCTCCTTGTGCTTGGGTTGGATCCTTGGATTGATTGAGTATTTAGCCTCCCATGACCATCATCAGTGAAAGCCCCATGGAATGATTGCACAAAAATGGAAGAACAACAAAATGAAAATGAAGAACAATGAAGAACAACGAAGAACAATTCCTTACTAATTGATCTACTTATTTAGTGATAAATTTTATGACTACTAACATAGTTTAGCACACAAAAAGAAGAAGATAGAATTAGTATAATGGAATTGAAATCTAATTAATAGGAGGAATGGAAACATTTTGTATTATCTTTAAGATCATTCTTGTTCCCTTACATTTGTCATTATGAAAGAGAACATATTCTTCTCATCATGGTGCTTTCAACCTTTGGGATGACTTATAGACCATATAGTTTTGGTTTTCTGCGAGGATTTTAATTTCCTTGACTAAAGGGACATTTTTTTAATTTAAGTCCCTTTTTGGATATTCTATTGGGCTATAATATCTTAATATACACTACTACAAAAGGCCTTATTTACGACAGCAAAACGACGACGGTTATTCAAGAACCGTCTTAGATTTGAACGCGGTGACAATTTTGTAATATTTGAGTTGTGTTCAAATACTGTTTTATTTTAAAACCGTCGTGTTTTTCGTTCCAGCAAAATTAAAAGGGTTTTCTCTCACTCCACTCACGGGATTAGAGATAGCCCTAAACTAAAATCCTAAAATTTCGCTGTCGCCATAGAGATGCATCGATGCAGATCTGATCGAAGAAAGAAATGGAGGAAGCGTTGGACAACACCCACGGCCCCAGCCCCGAACGATAATCGCACCAACACCGTAGTCTCTCGAAAACAACAATCGGCGATGAGGATTTAGATCCTTACGGTGGCTTGTTCGATAATGAACAAAAGAAGATCTTCCCAAATTAGGAAACTCTTTCTCATCTTCCATTTCCCAGTCTCACACCCAACCTCATGGAAGGCTTTGTCAACGAACGTCTGGATTTTGGGAAGATGGGATATGGGTATTCTTTTTTTTTTTTTTTTAATTTATTTATCTTTCTCATTCATTTCAATATCTTCACTCTTTTGTGTGTTTTGATGACAGGTGCAATCATTACAGGAGAAGATGCAGGATTCGTGCTCCCCGCTGCAACAAGATCTACTCATGCCGTCACTGTCATAACGACGCTGTGGTATTTCTTTCTTTCTGCTTCAATTTTTTTTTGCCTTTTTGCTTTTATCTCATCTGGGTTTCTCTTGTTTTCCCAATCAAAGCTCGTTGAAGAATTCCTTTCTTTAAAATAGTTTTATAAAAAATAATATTCTGAAAAATCTTATAATGAGGAATAAAGGGATACTAACCTATAACAAAAGAAAACTTTTATTATTATACAGAATATTTACGCGAAAATTCAATTTAAATTTAAAAGCACCCTTAAAAAAATGTATGAATTACTTAAAAGTTTTGTCCCAATTATTATTGTATGAGTGGACTTTGATAGATGTATTGGTTTGTAGATGTTGAAATAAGGGAAAATCTTATAGTTCCCCTGTCTAGCTTTTGATGATGTACAATGTTGTGGCAAATTTATTTTAGCTTGGAATGTGAGAGCATACTTGTTACCCAGCTTTTCGTGCGGTTTGGTTATAATATCTTCTTCTTCTTTAGTATAGTTCCCTCTTTTTATGTTGGGCCTGAGATAATTCAGCCACCTAAGTCTGCAGCTCTTTCCATACCTTGCCAGTCCTGAAAATCAATGCACCAATGGTATTAATTAGTCCTTATTATACCATAAATTCTATAAATCTGAACTTAAAAAAGCATATTTTTTTTCACTTATATTAGTTATATATTATGTATTGTTCTATTTATTTAATCACTATCATTTTCATAACGCAAGATAATATATATATATATATATATACACACACAAAGCTCACCAATATATTAGTTAGTGATCCCTTTTGGTTGTCAAGAGTTATGTTAATTTTTCTGAAATCTTTCGAATGATTTGAGAATTATCCATCAACAAATTCTTTGATGTTTGCCTTGATGATGATGTCGAAGGTGGATCAAATGTACATGTACTAATTTCATGTAAAAAATTTGAAAATGATCGTTCTAATTCTCTGAGGGTTTCTTCCTGCTATCCATAGCATATCTATAACTAATATGTTGGTGTTCACTTGTATACATGTTCTCAACTAATCCAATTGTTAAATGCCTGATGCTTTTATCTTTCGTGTATGGATGCTGAATTCAGAAACACTAGATTGGAAAGGTCTGCAAGTTTGGCAGAAGATTTGGAGTGGTTCAAGGAGCAAGATTTGGAAAGGTTATACCAAAAGAGCAGGTTTGTGTTTTCGACTCAATAAAACATGTTCTAGTTTTTCCACCTCTTTCATTAATTTACATTCTCTATTATGATGGTTTCTTTTGTTATCATGTAATGGATGGTACTGAACTCATGAATGTGTAGTGTTTCTTTGTTGCCTGTTGTGCTTTGAAACACTTTGGCAGTTCTGATTCAAAGATTCGATTCTTCTATCCCTTTTCCTTTCCTTTCACTTACTCCCAATTGGATGTGGATGACATATTAAAAAACTAACAACCAAGACAGAATGTATTTCCATTTAAAAGAGAATTGTTCTTGCTGAATTGTCATTATTCAATTGGAGGGGGGCAGGGCAAGGGAGACAACAAATTTCAATTCTCCCCTTTCACTTGTTCTCTCTCTCATTGTCAATCTCCTTTGTTGACAAGAAAGAAGAGAAAATATCTTTTTTGATCTTTCTTGTGCCATTCCCCTATTATAACTACTTTCAGTTTCGCACAAGTGTCAATTGACATAAGGTCATTTTTTAGTTTGGTTAATCCCATGGCCTATTGCCCTCATTAACATCAAAGTGCTTTCCTGCTTGCATTTCATAAATTTGTTTTTTCTTTACGAGTGATCCATTTATTAGCAATGCAAACGAGGGATTCCACCACTTGTTCATTTGCTTGATAATCCATTTTTCAAGTTTTGACTGCTTAATTTTTCAAGTTTTGTTTTTGATTTGGACTGAAGGGGGAAAGAAAGAGAGTAAGGGTGATAGGGAAGAGACCTTTACTCCACTTTTATGCTTGTAGGGTTGGACGATTTTGTTGCCCACACAACCTTTAGAAGGGGACTCTGATTTTTGTTAGTTTGTGAGCAGACAAAAGCAGAGAAGCTTCTTATCCTCACCCTCTAGGTTTTCACACAACACCTTACACATAGAATCTGTTCAAAAGCCAAAGGCTTACCCTTTGAGACTTTAGCCCCTTAATTCTCATCATAATTACCCAAACCTAACCACAACCCTCAGTGCTTTATTTCTTTTGTGCTTGCCACGTAAAATGAACTCTTGTAATTTACATGAATTCCAGGGGCATGTCCTCACCACTTTGATCTCAACAGTGGCCTATTTAGTTCATTAATGTCTTATAAGCTGTTTTGGTTCATGTCCTGTGCCACTCAGGTACTTAACTTTACATATTATTATTATTATTATTATTATTATTATTATTATTTATAAGTGATATCATATTATTCACATCATTGCATAAATATTAGCATTTAGCAAGATATATATTATCATTTATATTTCATGGTTCAAGTAAACTAATATTGTATATATCTTCAATTCCAACTTTTCTTTTAATTGAAAAAAATATATATATATAAATCATTTATCCCAAGCAAGGACATGGAGTGGTACTTTTATAGTCCTTGGGACAGGAAGTACCCAAATGGGTCAAGAACTAACCGTGCAACACAAGCTGGATACTGGAAAGCTACAAGAAAAGATAGGCCACTGCACTCTCAAAATAAGCAAGTTGGAAAATAACCTTATTTCTTGGTTTGCAAAACATCATGGAAGACGCGAGTTTCTTTGTTGGAGTCATAGGTAACATACAACATAGTACACACCATCAAGTTATCATTCTTTCACGGTTTTTCCTTGTTGGTGACCAATCTTGATTAATGCCCCAAAAAGGGTTGCTTCACATATATAAATAATGGATGTTCTTTGTAATTTGCTGCAGGTAACATCATCTCAACTCTCATGTTTCTCTCTTGTGTAAGCTCTCTTAATCTACTCTACTCAAGTTCATTTCATTGCTTTGCTTTCTAGATTATATATCTAATATTTATTAAATATATAAATATTTAAACAAAAAATGATGCCGACCTACATTTTGGAAAACAAAGAAGCACGAATCTACCGAAGATTTCTCAAGCCTTCCTTACGTTTGCACAATGCTTAATTGCTCCCTGTGAGGAATAACTAATGAACGAATGTTCCTGTTTTATAGGTTCAACAACACTTTGGTTTTGGACCCCTCTGTACATATCTATCCATAAACTACTTGGACAGTTTCCTTTCTGCATATGAATTACCAGTAAGTCAATTAATATAATTGAATTCTCAAAGGTTTTTAATCTTATCTTGACTTCTCAAATGGTTTCTTGATCTGATCTTTTCATTTGCAGAAGCACAGAGCTTGGAAAATGCAATTGTTGGCTGTGCGGTGCTTATCTCTACAGCCAAAATGGAAGAGACTGATGTCCCTTTCTCTCTTATGCAAACAATTTGATTCATTTTATTTTCTTCTTATGTTGAGAAATTCATCCAAACTGAGTTAATATTGTCCATCTTTGATGTGCCTTTCTGATTATATCTTGTTAAGGTATCTTTTTTTATTTTATTTGCATCATTTTCAAATTTATATGGTGATTTCTCTTGCTCCTGTACCAAATTATATGGCGATTTTGGACTGACGAGGTGGCAACCTGATGGATACACAGGTGTGGAAACTAGAGTTATTGGAACATTTGGGTATCACGTGAGAAAACATGTAGAAGAGGCAAGAAACTTTCATGATAAGCCACATGGAAAGCAAGCCACATGATAGAAACAAGTGGCATGACACTTGTATGGCATGAATGCAAGGTAACATAAAAATCAAGCCAAAATTTCTCTACACTCTTCCATCTTGTACGTGGACAGCTCTAGACATTATTTCAACAATCCCAACGGTCAAAAGTTACATATGTGAGATAGTAGTGTACCCTTAAAATTTTAAAGAGATCCAACGGTTAACAAATCCATAATTAGAATTTTACTACAACAGGTTTGGGATAAAATCAAGAATGAAAGAAAAAGCATAAAAATCTTCCTTGGCAAGCTACTCCACGAAAATGCAAGAGAAATGGAGAAACTTCAAGAGCTTGGACACTTGGATGGTGGAGAAT
>PYAF01001378.1:1173745-1215728 GCA_007407185.1 Glycine tomentella | reverse complement strand
TAGATATTATTTATATTGAGGATTATTAGTTAGACTACTAACATAATTTTTCTGTAGTTAAGGTTATTCTCTGGTTATGCATAAGTTTGGTAATAATCTTACTTAATTAAGGTATGGTGGTGTAACCATACTTATAAAAGCTTAGTGGATAAAATATGGTGGTGTAACCATACTTATGATATATATGATGATATGATCTATGTTTTACTTATGCATTTGATTTTTCATATGTATGATTGATGTGATTAAAATAGGTGGATTCATGTTTCCATGTTTCCAAGTCCAGTACGAGGCTTTAGGGAAGCAGAATCTGATGCTACATACAGTACGATATGTAGTACCCATGGGCAAGGATATATGGCAAAATTCATGCATGTTTGCGTAAGACTATAGCAACGACCACGCTCAGCGTGGCCACATACAGTACAATATGTGGGAGCCATTTGCCCTGGGATAGTTCATCTCATGCATTCATATAGTTTGCATATTGCTTGTGTATGTGTTTGATTTTTTATGATTTTACTAACCTAATAATAATAGGGTCAGGATTTAGCTTTGCCTACTGAGAAATTTATTTCTCACCCGAATTGTTTCATGTTTTTTTTTAGATGGCAATGATGGACAGGTTCCGTGAAGCCTTGGAGTAGTGAAGAAATATAAACGAAATTATATAATAATTTGGATTTTGAGAAAGTAGTGTACTTGCATTATCTAAACTTTTGTATCAGAGACATTGGCTATGTATACGAGTAGCAAATCCTTTGCAAATTTTATGCTTTAAAATCTTTACTATTATTCGTTTTTTTTTAGAAAATTTATCTTTAAGTAAGAATAAAATTAATAAAGAATAAGTAGAAATTTAGGTCGTTACAAAAGGGGCAGCAATGCCTTCCTGAGTGGGTAAGTCAAGAGTGTGAGAATATCTAACTTGTTATGTTATTGAATTGTTGGCACCATTTCAAGAGAGTAAATAGTAACATTCATGACACTTTAGTTGACAAACATATAATAAAGCTTGAATTTATTTTGTTGCTTTTGCCTAGCCTTGCCTAATTGTGTATAATGGTCAAAATCATGTTTTTGAGAATGTTCTACTGCATGTATGTAACAGTGATAGAATGTGTGTATTAATGCAAAAGACACATGTCTATGTTTTGGTTGGTAAGGGATACCAAATTCTTTTCTCACATTTTGGCAACTTATTATCTAATGCACAATTATGAGATGACAGACACCCCTGCATTACATTGTTTAATTTTGTTCATATAAATTTCATAGCATATATACTGAAAAAATAAATTAAAATATTGTTTTAATTTTTTTCATCACTGAAGGTGCTATTATTTTCTAGCTTAGATTTTTTAATTTGGCATGTCAAGTTTACCTTTATTATTCATAATATTCATTCATTTTCAAATAAGTTGTACATGATTCAATTAAATGTGAAAGATTAGCATGATTTCATTGTAGGTTTCAGTTTACATCATGATTTTTAACTATTGTTATATTTCGTGCATTTATTGTCATCTTTATTTATTTATTTATTATTATTAAACCATAATGTTTTGGTTTTAATGAAGTAAATACTACTAATTTTATGACTATATGTATCATTATAAGGGGTGTGATATAAAAAAACTCAAGTGCACAATTTTTTTATTTTTTTAAACACCTACGAAGACGGTTATTCAGAAAAATCGTCATTGTATGCTGACATACGATGACGATTTTCCTTAATAACCGTCTTTGTTTGTATTTTATTTCAATTTTATTTTTTTAAAAAATTAAAAGCCTAAGAAGACGGTTATTACGAAAAAACTGTCATCGTAGGTTGACATACGATGACGGTTTTTCGTAATAACTGTCTTCGTAGGTTTTTAATTTTTTAAAAAATAAAATTGAAATTAAAAGCCTACGAAGACGGTTATTACGAAAAAACCGTCATCGTAGCTTGACATACGATGACGGTTATTTCGTAATAACCGTCTTTGTAGGCTTTTAATTTTTTTAAAAAATAAAATTGAAATAAAATACAAATGATGACGGTTATTAAGAGAAAACCGTCATCGTATGTTGACATACGATGACGGTTTTCCTTAATAACGGTCATCGTTTGTATTTTATTTAAAAAATAAAAAATACAAAATTAGAAATGATGATAGTTTTTTAGAATCGTCGTCAAAAGTACCTCATTTTCAAAGACACGCACAACAATGACAGTTCAACAACCGTCATCGTTGGCCTAAATAACCGTCATCGTTGGCCATATATGTAGTAGTGATATTTTTTTCATCGACAAATATTAATTGTTAGTATTATTAATTTTTATTAGAAGAGGAATTGAACCCATAACATTTCCCTTTTTCCCTTTTTCTTTAACCATCCAACCCCTACCTTATATCTATTTTACTTGTTTTTTTATTAACTCTTCTCTCTATTAATACATAGACTTAATTACAAATTTTATCACTCAACTTTTATTATTTTGCAAATTTTAGTACCCAAGTTTTATTTTTTGCGATTTTTACTATCTAAGTTTTCAATTTTTGCATGTTTTACTACTACTAATAGATTTTTTTATACCAAACTTGATGATTTTGTACCACTATATATCAAATTAGGTGATTATGAAAATAGATGATTTTGATGTTTGACATAGATGGTAATTATATCCAATGTAGAAAATTGACTTTTTACATCGGTTCCAACCATGACTAATGTAGAACGTCACTTTTCTACATTGATTATAACCCTAACCAATGTACAAAAATCTAAAAAATGATTTTTTGTTGTTTTGTTACTAACACGATGGTAAAATACACAAAAAATAAAAATTTTGGATGATAAAATTTGCAAAATATTGAAAATTAGATGATAAAATTTGTGAAAAAAACTTGAGTGTTAAAATCTATAAATTTATGAAAGTTGGGTGGTAATATTTGCATAAAATAAGACTTGAGTAGTAAAATTTGTAAAATATTACAAACTTGATGGTAAAATTTGTAATTACACCTAATACAAATTCATATTTGCCTTCCAAAAAAAAAAACTTCATTTAAGCCTTGGAGTATCTTGAATACGTACTGTACTTTTTTCCCTTGAATTCTTAAAAAATTTGTTTTTTGAAATCCTATCATGTTACATTAAATTTAAGAGTTTTAGTATTTTTTTATTTTAATTAAGATCATTTGTATTGCTTTTTCTTTTATGAGTGCTTAATCAATGAGAATGGTTCTTATTTTTTCTTTGCAGCAGGAGTTCTTTAATGAAGCAATCACACTATGTATAACCACTCTTGAAGAAGAACCGACTCTTTTGAGTATTCTTTTTTCACATGATTACTTACATCTATTAAAGGGATTTAGTTTAATTGATTAAATATGATGAATTAGTTGTTGTAAATTTTTTGATATCTTTGATTTTTACATATAAAAAAAAACTATTTCCTAACTGGAAGACTAGTGGAGGAGGAGTGAGTGAAGTATGGGAAGGTGGATTGCATCCGTCCAATTTATTTTCGTGACAAATAGGATTTCTCTTCAATTATTTATGCGGAAGTTACAATCATGGTTATCAAAATCGCGAGTTAACTCGCAGACTCGAGCAATTTCACGAGTAGAATCGTATGATTCTACGTAGACTCACCGATTCCACTTAGAATCACGAGTTTGATTGCAAGTCCGCGAGTCTAAATAAATTCAAAACGACACCGTTTTGTCGATGGCTTTGTCTTTATTTCGTGCATCCGTGCCACTTCAAGCTTGATCATGATCAGTCCATGGCATTGTCTTTCTTTCGCTATTGCTGCTTCTCTGGTAGTGGTAGTTTCAGTCCACATACAAGGCCATGATTTTGAATGGAGATGGGGTTGGGTTTCGACGAGAGGAGGGGTGATTTGAGGATTGGGGGAGGACTGTGAGTCTGTGACTGAGAAAGGGAAAGAAAAAAAAATGATTCACAAATCACAATGCGAAAGAGGAACAACTAATATTATCTGCTGAATGTATTTAGATTAAGACTAAGATTCGATCTTACATGCACATGTCTAAAAAACAATAAGCCAAAAGGAGAAAACTTATATAAGTTATATGTATTTGGTGGGATGGGCCGGATGGCTATGGTGCACAATTTGGTGGGATGGGCTAGATGGCTATGATGCACAAGTAAAATTTATTTTTACTATTTTTAACCATTGGATATATTATTTTTTAATCAAAGTTTAATTTTTATAGGTAATTTATTTTATTTTTTAAGTAAACTCTTGCGATTCTATGATTTGATTCTATGAGGCCTCCATGAGTCTACGTAGAATCGCGATTCTGACAACCTTGGTTACAATTGGCAAAGAACAACGTAAAGAAAAACAACAATCATACTTGCAGAAATATCAAGAAACATTTTACTTGCAGCCTCCCATATTCTTCCATTTTGTGGCCAATTGAGACAACGTAGTTGTGGAAAATCCATCCTTTTTAATCGCACTAGCACCAGCATCTTGCATCACTTCCATTCTATTACAAATTCCCATTCTTTCATCACCAACCAATATGCTTTTCACAACTTTGGCAACTTCACACCTTTCCACAATGTCACTCTCATTAGCCTTTGGCCTTATAGCCACTTTGAGGTCATCAACTAGAATTGTTGCAATCATTCTCTGCTCAGCAAAGAGTGGCCAAACTATTATTGGCACCCCATTCACCACAGACTCAAGGGTAGAAAACCAACCACACTGAGTAAGGAATGCACCAATAGCTTTGTGACTAAGGATCTCAACTTGGGGTGCCCAAAATGGAATCACCAAACCTTGGCCTTTGGTCCTCTCCAAAAACCCATTTGGTAGAAAACTCAAAGGATCTTGTCCTAATGAGGAACCACCAAAATAATTAGCACTAGGTAGCTCATTTGGTTCTCTCACAACCCACACAAACTTTTGGGAACTTTGTTCCAATCCCAATGCTAGCTCATTCATTTGGTGTTGAGAGATTGTGCCCCCACTACCAAATGAAACAAACACCACAGAATTAGGTGTTTGCTCATCTAACCATTCTAAACAATGTGACGCATTGATATTATTATTAGTATTATTATTGTGAGTGGTGTCACAAACATTTTTTACAATAGGTCCTACCATGTACACTGAAGGGTTACCCTTGCTTTCTTCCATCATGGCTTTGAATGCCCTAGCTTCCAATTCCACAAAGCTATTGACCAAGATACCATCAGCAAGACGTAGTGCTTTGGACCGTAGAAGAAAATGCTTGTAATTTTCGCTTGACCTATCCTGAAGTGAGGTTGGTCGTGAATTGGTATACAACCTAGCTCGAAAAGATCCAGAAAAAAAGATACAAGAGAATAAAAATTACAAACTTATTAAAAAATATTAACTTTAATGAGACTGCATATTTTTATGATGAAAGTTAAAGTTTATAAATAATTTATTTTAAGAAATTAGGGGGTCAAGGTAGGCTTACCTATGAATTTGTCTAATGTGATGTAGAAAAAATGATTGGACCGATTATATGAGTAAGTTGCGATCGATCTATGCAAGGTTCTTATTAGATGAGCAATGGATTAAGATTTTTGTTCTAACCAAGAAAGAATCTTAATGGATATAAATCAATTGGCAACTTGATATTTATCAAAGCATAAGAACATGAATAATAATAATAATAATAATAATAATAATAATAATAATAATAATAATAATAATAATAATAATAACCGCCAACTTTGATATAATATTCAGAGTAAAGAAAATCTTGGATCCATAAACGTAAACGTCTTGCAACAAGGAACTTAAGATATAAAAGGATTGAACCCAACAAGTTGGACTAATCTTGACAAGTTCATGGTTATATATTAAAGAATTAGAGAAAATTTAACTCACATAATGTTTTCTCTTTAAGAAAAATATTATTCCAATCTTTTTGAAAAGTAGGTAGGTTTAGTCTTATTTATACATGATTTATAATATCTAAGTAATAAAGAAATTAAAATTTGAATCAAATAATCCTAATAATATATCCAAATAATGACTTTTAATCTTATAATTTTATATTATAATTTAAATAAATTTTAATAAAATGTTTAAAATCATAATAAGATTTCTAAATAGAAAATTCTAGTTGGATTTACAAATAAAATTATATGAAAATTCTAATCAGATCCTAAGAAAATCTGAATAAAATCCTATAATAATCCTAATGAAACTAGCAAATAAATTATGTAAAATCTTCATAATATTGTTCAACATTTCTTTCATTTCCATAGTTCGGATTCATGTCATCCATCCGATCATTTTTCAGACCTGTATTGCATCATTGTCCCAAAACTTAGTAAAATATTTTCAATCCTAAAGATATGTCTTCATTCCAAAAAAATCTTATTCCTGATGAATAGTTATGACTCAAATGTAATTATTTTTTAATAAAACAAACAAACTGTCAGAAGTTTCGAAAGAGTACCCTAAAAATTTGCTTGTACCTGGGACCTTGATTGGTTCTTGCAGCTCTTTGTATTCACAAGAAATTGTTTCATGCAGGGTTGATGAATGTAAACAAAGTGAAATTATTGTTGCCGTTGTAGGAAAAAATACGTATGATAAAATCTTAAGTTCCTTAGCAAATGGAGCATTCATAGGCAAAATAATTTGCAACTATAGCAGCAACGTGTGAAGTTGAGATGATTGACTTCAATGCATCAAGGATAGAAGGCAGAGAAAGAGACATTGCAAGTGGAAGTATGAGAGTGGGAACAGTTATCTCTTTTGGCAAGTTCACTGGAGGAAGAGTAATGCTTTCTATGTCTAGGGCTGAAAGAGAAACAATGATGGATTTGGAGGCATTTGGTAGAGACTCTAGCACTGGAATGATGAACGTGATTCTAATGTTGGGATGGAGCTGAATGAGTCTCTTACTGAATTCAGAAATTGCTATTTGATGGCTAACAACAGGAACAGAAACTACTACTATATGAGTTCTCTTCTCCATAGATCTTGGATTTTACTTGCCTTGGTGCTTTAATTTCAATGTTCTTTGTTTAATTATGAAAGATTGATGGGTTAATGTATACGAAAAGATCAACAAACAATAAACAATAAGAAGATTATAATAATTCATATGTTTTATTCAATTAACTGACATAGGCTCCCTCTTTTAAAAGCTGTAATTATTGATATAACTAAACTATTCCATGCCAACTTGGTTTTTTTATAGTCTTAATTAAATTATTCTGTCCTTTAGCGTTATAGTATATTTTGTTTTTAATTCCTATTCTCGTTGAGTACCATTCTATATTATCCTATGCATACTAGTCCACTGGGCACATGAAATTTGCATATTATGTGCTTCAAAATGAAGGCAATTGTTGACTAAATTTAGCCTTCTTTTATTAGTCACCTATTATTAAACTACAAAGAATCAAACATTGTCAACTTCTACGTTGAACAGTGTGTATAATAATTGTAAATCTTCTATCTGATTCTTGTAGATAAAGAAAGATACACATCATGTGCAGATTGATTAGTGAACTTTGCACTTGATTCAAAAAATAATGGTTTAGTATTTCGTAAGAATTAAGTGGCTATATGTCCTAAAAAAATAGTGGCTATATATATAACGTTTAAGTGCAGCTACAACAATGATTGTAACTTTCAGGAAACAAATAAATAAAAAAATTAAGAAATAAGAAAAAAAATATCATATGAATAAAAATAAAACTTTGAGAAATTATTATAAAAATTGTAAAATTATTTATTTAGTCATATATTTTCAATTTTAGTCCGTATAACTAAAAATTAATCATTTAGTCTCTACATATACTTTTTAATTATTTTAGCCAGTTGTCCAAAATTGCAAGGGCTATAAGGAATAAAGAGTATATGTGTAAGACTTATCGAGTTAAAAAATGTATGTATAGGGAGTTTGTTTTTTCTATCTTGACTAAGAAATTAATTTTGTTCACAGCATGTGATTGTCGTTGATTCAAGAAAATTTTGTATACAAAAAAATCGAACATAAACTTTTTTATTAAATAAATCATTTTTCACATGTGAACATAGTCAGAACTTAAACCCTTACATTGATCCTATAACTTGTATAAATACTATCTAAAATTAATAGTTTCTAAATGTATGGACTAATATCTAAGTATATAGAACAAATGAGAAATTAATTTTTTTTATTTATAAAATTAGTCCCGATGGAGAATATCTGATTTGGAAGATCAACTAATAAAAGTGAAAATAAGTACTAAGTACCAATATGCAATTTAACATGACACTGCATTGGCTATTGAGTTAAAGTTGATATTCTTACGAGTATGAGGTTAGATATGGATATTTGTTTAACCATGAGTATTGGAATAAGTATAGGACTTTATCCAAATCCTATCCATTTTCATCCTTACTCCTGACCCAAGTTCTTCCCACCCCACAAAGTCGATTTCCAATATGTACTATAAAATTTCTCTTAACCTCTTTTACCTTCTCGGCTGGACCTGAGTCCCAACCCCACAAAGTTGATTTCGACCTCCTTTATTGTCACCGTGGTGTTTAACTAATTGTGGTGGTCATTGTTAATGGACGTGCTATCGTCAGATGTGGTTCTAATGTTATTTTTGAAGATTTCTATGTTATTGTGTGTTTGTTTTGTTTGTTTTGGTTGTAAATTTTATAGTTGGGTGATTCTTTTTTTGTTTGCCAAAGGTATTGAAAGATATTATTTTGGATTTTTCTTGTTATAGAAGCCACCTCTCTCCCCGTTTCCTTTTTTGTTTTCGGACTGCGCCTCTCTGTTTCCTAATTATATTCAAGGACTTTTCTATGAAGTTGGGACTGGAATCTGGTACCTATAACTCTGATTGGGCTTGTTGAATTTGCGTTTGAAATACAATCAAATTATATATGTGTGTGTGTGTGAGAGAGAGAGAGAGAGAACTTCATCAAATTAGTGACATAATTATCAATTAGTGGCACTACTACAAGCGGCACTTTTAACGACGGTTATTTTACCCTTACGATGATGGTTGTTGAACCGTCATTGATATGCGCGTCGTTAAAAAGGGCACACTTTCCACGACAGTTGTTTATAACCGTCATCGTTGCTAATTTTTTATTTAATTATTTTTTTAAATTAAATAGAAACAACGACGGTTATAATGGAAAACCGTCATCGTAGGTACGCATACTATGACGGTTTTTCCTTAAGAATCATCTTCGTTTGTATTTAATGTCAATTTTAATTTTTTAAAAATTTTAAAACCTACGCATACGGTTTTTACGAAATAACCGTCATCGTAAGTCAACCCACGATGACGATTTTTGCTAAAAATCATCTTCGTAGCTATTTAATTTCAATTTATGTTTTTTTAAAATTAAATACCTACGAAGACGGTTGTTATGGAAAACCGTCATCGTAGGTAGCCCTACGATGACGGTTTTTGCTAAAAACCGTCTTCGTAGGTATTTAATTTCAATTTAAGTTTTTTTAAAATTAAATACCTACAAAGACGGTTGTTATGGAAAACTGTCATCGTAGGTAGTCCTACGATGACGGTTTTTACTAAGAACTGTCTTCGTAGGTATTTAATTTTAACTTAAGTTTTTTAAAAATTTTATATCTACAAAGACGGTTGTTATGGAAAACTGTTATCGTAGGTAGCCCTACGATGACAATTTTTGCCAAGAACCGTCTTCATTTGTATTTTTTTTATCTCAACATTTATGAGCACAAAATTTTGTTAACAAATTGTTTGTTTATAAATTGTTTTAAATTATTTTACACCTATGAATCATATAATACAACCATTAAAACCACATCATATATTAAAACCATTTAACAATTTCTATTTGAATTAAAACATCACATAACATAAAACCATTACAACATCTAGATACTATGTTACAAAATGCTAGAAAATACATGATATGCTGTAACTCACCAGAGAGCTTTGAATCCTTAGAGTTTAAAAGGGAACCAAAAATCAATTATCAGTTCAAACTACTGATGAACCTTACAGTAAAAAAAATGTATAAATAAACCATTGCGTAGTTTGAATGTTAAATTCATCTTGTAATAGAAAGCGACTTGAGGCGACTGAATTTCCAAATTAGAGGAAAACCTGAAACAAAAACGCATAGGAATAAGTAAAGCTTTGCCATTTTGAAAAACCACAGAAAATTCAATACCCAGAAAACTAGCTCCAAAGGAATCCTACATGGTCTTTATTAATTGCAAATAACAATTTATAATTGCTTAAATGCTATTTCCTGACACCCAATAAATAAAATAAATTAACAACTTAAAATGAAAGGAACAGATACTATTACGACTCGACTTAATAAATGAAATAAATACCTTACTTGGCACAACTACCTTTGTTTAAATTCCTCTTTTGACCATGAAAACAAAGACTTCAGTACATCACTAAGAAAGACAACCCAGTGAAAAGACACCCTAGGGTCTACATTATCCATTTTGAATACTGATATTTCTAACTAAAACGATGTTCAAAAATAGACTTCTATTTTCATTTGAGTTCACTGTAATTTGAAAAATTTTAATGGGTCCTCACATCCAGGCTAGAGTCATAAACTTCTAACACACTTCATGTGAAAATTCCCAATTAGTGTAGGGACATATAGACCATTTATCCTGCACCAAGGTAAGAAAAGAGGTGTTTATTCCCTAGGTGTTCCTACTTTTATATAATTTCAAAATGCAAATAACACAATTTAGAAATACAGAATTGGTGGCAGCCAAAAGGTACCTTTAGCTAGCCAATGCTCTCATGCCAGCACACACCCCTCTAACAGAAATGGATATGCCATATCAGACATAATCTATCAGATATTTTGGAGGAATAATCTTCCTCTTGGGCCTATCCTGTTGGGTCATAATTATCTCCCTATCTGTGTCACTCTGGACTCTAGTTGCCCTCCTGCTGATGCTTCTATATAAATTTCTCTTTCATTATATTATGGAGATTGACAATTTTTCTTGCTATATTGATTCTGAAATTAATATATTGTTCTCCAAATGAGTGTTGGGGTGAAAGACACAATTTTATATTACATCTCTAATACGAAGGAATTGCAACAGGGGGAGGGGGGAGAAGGGGGTCAAAACCTGTCAGAGAAGTGGAAGTGTGGGACTATGAAATGAAGAACCTACGATACTAAAAAATGAGGCAATGCAAATCAGTGTCCATGCTTTCCAAGTGTCAATTAGGCCTCATATGTGACCAGCTTGAGGACAATGCAAGTAATGAGCAGAAGGGGGATTTGGACAGTAAAGGGCAATACAAATCTTGCCTTTGTTGCAAGGAGTGTGGGAAAAGGAGGGAATTGATTAGAAGTAACAATAAAATGGGAAGGAATTTAGAGGGAGACATGGTGGGTTGGTATATTCTCTGTATATTTGATTAGGAGTAACAATAAAAGCTTGCACCTTGTTTCGTTTTCTTTCTGCATTTTCAGTCTTTATCTCTGCTTTTAAGGAACTTGGTCCCCTATTTTCTATAACTTCAGAGTTCCTATCACTCTCCTCGTTACTTGATTCAGTTATAAAATCAATTTGTGTATATTCCAGTACAACTGTGTACAAGCATACCAGCAAATTGCTCATTTGTAATCAGAAGGTAAAATGAACAGGGCAGTGAACAGTGACAACAAATTAGCATACATGAGTTGGAAAAACAATTATATGCCTGGGTCCAATGCTAAACTACTAGTCAATATCCATTTCCCATTTGGTTTCTGCAATTCATACCAATCATAATAATGTCTTCTAAAATTTGACAAAAAAATGTCTTCTTAAATAAATAAGAGAAAATTTCATAAAACACAGACAAATCTCGTTATTATTAACTTTCGTGACTTTTTTTAAAAAATTATTCGAATGCTTTTTTTTACCTATATCTAATCAAGCAATTATAATACTTGAATTGTCTTGATTGAGTTAATATTTACACGATTGACTCAAGAAAATATTTGATATATTTGTTAAAATTTCTTAATATTTGAAGAATTCGTTAGCAAATTCATTCATGTTTTTTTAATTTTTTTTTTCAATGATAGATAAGAACATATATTAGAAGATTACAAATTTTTTTACTTAATTGTAGATTTTCATTTTTTTTCTCTCTTCATTTTAACATAAGTATTCTGATTTGAGTTAATTAAGTGGTGATTGTTTCATATTTCCTAGTGCTAAAAAATCTAATTATTAATTGTTAATAGTTTTAATTTTGCACGATTGTCTCAAACAAATTTTTACTTTATTTTTTTAGGATTTTCTTAATATTTATGGAGATGGTACTTTTTTTTGCTGAATTTTATGGAAATGATATTAGCATCTCTGTTTCTGTTTTTATATTTTGAGTAATAAAAAAAAATACATACGGTTGTTACTGTGGGATCCTGCTTCAATCTCTCTTGTTACTCTTAAAGGTTGAGTAGAGGAGGTTGTACTAAGCATAAAGACTTTTTTGTCCAGTTGTACCTGTTGTTCAACTAAAATTTCAAATTTATTTTAGATTTAACATAGCTTTAGTCCTTCAATTTGAGGTGTGTATTTTTTTTAATTCTTAAAATTTTAAATTTTTCTTTTGATTTCTGAATTTTGATTTTTTTTAAACTTTGACATAATAAATAGATTTTTTTTTTATCATTTTTAACTTTCATAAATTAGTTTTTATTCTTAATCACTTGAATTTACATGTTAAAACTGATATAAAATACTAAAAAATTGATATAAAGAATCAATTTATTATATTAGAACCTAAAAATAATAATATATCAAAAGTTAAAACTAAAATTATAATTTTAAATTTTAGGAACTAAAAAGGAATATTAAATACATGCGAGACACTCTCACCCATCAGTTTTGGAACATTTGTAGGTTTTTTTTTTTTTTTTTTCAATCTACACTACTTCTCTCAATAATTCCCAATCTACACTACTTCTCAATTTAATTCCAAAAATACACTTTCTTTTAGTTAAGAAGTCGAGTTGGGCCAATCTGACTTCCTACTTGGTTTTTTTTTTTAAAAATTTAATTCAATTTTTTGTTTATATTATTTAATTTAAAAAAATTATAATATTTTTAGTTTAATAATTTAATAAGAGTCTTAAAATAAATAAAAAGGACAAACTAATTAAAAAAATGGATTGATTAAAAATACAGTAAATATATAGTTACCACATCTCAATTATATTATATGAAGAAATTAAAACACCCAAATAACGAAACGTACTAATAATAACAATTGAAACATGAAAATGATGAAACTAATCATAGTTTGAAAAATCTCGTGCAACAGACATGTCGTCTTCCATTTGAATCATTCTAGCGAGTTGTTCATCATGTGCAACATCTGCATTGGTTACTGCAACATGTTGATCGGTTATTGCAACATCCAGTAATTGGATTTTGCTAACACCTTTAATTTTTCTGAATATTTTGTATGTTCTGGCTGTCGAAAGAACAATTGTCTAACCACCTGTGTTTGGTGAATTCCATAAGGGGGAACCCCTAGAGGCGTAACTTGCTTGATAACATCCTTGAGTGTTTCGATGCTGCACCCCTAAGGAATTTCAAATCTTATTGGGTTTGTTCCAGTGAAGGAGTAACCCAAAAAACTGCTTTGTCATGGTATCTTTCACTTGCCATTGTAATACTACATTGCATCATGAGTAGGAGTGATAGTAGATTGAAGTAGTTTAAGTATACCATCGGATATTCTGTTTATGATACATAATAATACTATAGGGTCAACAAATGGGTATTGCTCATTGCACATTAATATTGTGCAAATATCATCGTCATTTTTCAATTGCAGAGAAGGAAAAAAAGTTTGTTGACCTGCATCTATGGATGGTTGTCGGTAGTAGATTTCATGCAAAAATTTGTCATTGGTTAGACGAAGAGTGTTGTGCATTCTACTATTTAGTATCTCGAAAGAATACTCAATAGGAACTCGCATTGGTATTGGAGTAGGACACTGAAAATAAACACCAATTTGATTGTGTTTGATTGATCCATTTTAAAAAATGAATGTTGATTATGAGTTAGTAATGGTTTGAGTGCTTGTTTGTCCCAAAAATGCCATAATATTGAGATTAAATTTTGTTTGTGAAGGTATATTGTGTGGAAGTGTGTGATTGTATTAATTGTGTTTAGTATTATTTATAGTTGTTTGAATATTTGCCCCGTTGATGTGTATTGGATTCTCATAAGGTTGGAATTGTCTTTTTGATATAGGCTTGTAAGGAGCTATGTTACTCCGCAAAGTAACATTTCTCTCATTTCAGGTAAGCACCCTTCGATTATAAGTGCCTACAACAACCCAAGTAACTTATGGGTTGGGGATACATCCCATTTCTTTTGCTCGCGTCACATTGCACAAAATTTTCTTCACAGTAACCTGAACTGCAAACATTTAAAGAAACCATTCATGCAGGTTGGTGAGAATCTTCAATATTTTATTTTTTCGTTGAACTATATTTTAATTCAAATTTCATAACATATTAAATTGATTGAATATTTACAGGGTACACATACATAGAGAAGATGTACTGACGACATCTTTGGGATATCCGTGCGAATAAGCCAAGTGTAGTTAAATGGCTTGATCAATTACCCAAAAAATATTGGGTACAATGCTTAAATGAGGGGAAACGTTGGAGACATATGACTATAAATTTGTCTGAGTTGGTGAATTTCATGTTCAAAGGCACAAGATATTTGCTGGTATCATCGTTGGTTGAGGAGGTGTACTTCAAGACCTTGAAACGTTTGCTATTAGAGGCCAACAACTCTAGGCAATGTTCAACTCTGCCTCGCAGTATTTTGAAGTTGTCTTTGAGGCAATAAATAGTGGTCAGGAGAAATCAAATACGCACATTATTAATGAATTTGATAGACACAACAACACATTTATTATAATAGAGACTCAAACCCTACTTGAAACTCCAGACCACCTGGAAGGTTTAGGGTCATGTTACAAGCACAGGATTGTGATTGTGGTGAATATCAAGCTAAACACTTACTGTGGTGAATATTTCCTTAGACAAATATTATTGTTCTTGTATTTTATTTATGATATATTGTGGTATAAATAAATTATTAAACAAAAAATATTATCATTTTTAAAATTAAATAATATAAACAAAAAATTTAAATTAAATTTAATAAAATAATATTTAAAAAACCCAAGTGAGAAGTTGAGTTAGACCAACCTGACTACTTAACTAAAATATATATATATATATATATATATATATATATATATATTTCGGGAATGAAATTAAAAAATAATGTAGGTTAAGAATTATTTAGAGAAAAATAATGTAGATTGAGAAAAAACCAACATTTGTATCCGTCAGGTCAAGAAAATTTTTGCACCGTACACGACTATATGACTGGTGCACACTAGAAGGCATCATACAATAAATACTCATTCCATTGTTTACCCTTACCAGTTGGCAAAGAAAGATGATTAGGAATGCCACTCTTCCCGCCACCATCTTTCCTGGCAAGTTGGTCAGAGTAATTCTGTTATGGTTACCTGTGAGATCTGTGTTACGTTTCAAATGTGTGTGCAAGTCTTGGCTCTCTGTTATTTCTTATCCCCATTTTGCCAAATCCCATTTTGACCTAGCAATTGCACCCACCCACCAAGTCCTGAAATTGCTCAATAATTTCCAAGTTAATTCCATAGACGTAGACGATGATGATGATTCTGCCGACGTACTCTTCAATACCTCACTACTTCCACCACCACACGCTGCTCCCAAATACGTATACATTGTGGGTTATTGTAGGGGATTTATACTTTTAGAACTGGTTTTGAACTTAAATTCCATTCATCTCGTCGTATGGAATCCATTGACGGGTCTCGTGAAACGAATTCATGATGTTAATCATTTGAATTTGTTTGATATCGATTCACATCTATGTGGCATTGGGTATGACTTCGTCAACCAATGATTATGTGGTGGTAACAATGACATGTCAACGACCCGGTAGGGTGGTGAATTGTTTCTCTTTGAGAACCAATTCATGGAGCTTCACCGAGAAGAAACAACTAACGACTGCTGATATACGCCTAGCATAAGACATTTTCCAAGCTTAATTTAGTCAAAATGTACCTTAGATTGAATGGTAATTGCTTCCTTTTGATAGAATTGATGTTAAATATTTCAAGATGATGCTTTCCACCAAGTTATGCATTTAATAGGAAAAAGCAGTTGAGAGAAGACTCCGGCGCGATTCGCATCAAGGCCGGTGCCAACTACGCCATCTGTGTAAAGCCACCCGAACCGCACCAGTTGCCGCTAGCTGTGTGGGTAGGGCTCTGGAAAATGAAACTCCACTGGATTCTGGCGTGACCAGCGCCATGTGCCACGCTAGAACCCTTCTGCATATAAGGAATTCTCTGGATCTTGGCGCCAACCGCGTGGAGGGCAGCGCCATCCGCGCCATAGGTGATCTGCAAGAGCCATTTCAAACCAGCGCGATCAGCGCCATTGAAAAAGACATCCGTGATCCACGCGGTACACGACGCCAGACTTCGACAGAATTCAAAAGCTGTCAAGGGTAAACTTGGAGTTTCACCCCCCAAATATAAATACTCAATACCCATAGCTTGGAAAGCACTTTTGGCACTAAAATACCACTAAGGAAGCTAATTGAAGATAGTTTGGAAGGGCTTAGCTAGGGCTTGGAGTTGTGAATGAAAGTGGGATTCTTCCCTTCTTCTCTACCTTCTTCTTGCTTATGTATCAGCTGGGCATGCTTCTTTTTGATGTACCAAGGCCAGGCATGATTAGGTTTGACTAGTTTTCATTTGTAGTTAGGGCCAACACTTGATGTAACCCCTTTTGGATTGGATTGGGTATTATTATTCATTTATATCAATTTACTTCACTTTATCTTGCTTGTATGTGTTTATTTATCTTGTTGGAACTGATCACTCCAGTAGGATATTGAAAGTTAGGGTTCACAATAGGAATATTGGGATTCTATGCTTGGACTTGAGTAAAGTGACAACCTTTACATTATTTAGGAATAGAAATGTATGTGTGCAATTTGTTTTAGTGCATCAACTTAATGCTTGACATCAAGAAAGCTACTAAGGGATTAGGGTTTTTGATTGGGTTAAAGGGTTCATGTAACTAAGGGATTAGAACTGAACCACTAGCTTCATGAAGATGTATGAATTGAGTAAATTGTAATGAATATGGTAAACAATTCATGCAAGAAGGTGGGAAGCATTATGTGTGGGGTGCCCTAACTACTATCACCTTTTATATTGTCACAACACGAAGTTACTTGTTTTCAATCAATTAATGTTCATAGTTTACATTTCAAATTCAATCGCTTACACACTCAACACAATTCTTCTTTTAAAATATTTGTCATCCAACTTTTAGATACTAGTTATAATTCAATTGGAGCAATAATCTTTGTGGGACAATAAGTCATTTATCACTTTATTACTTGAACAAACGGTATACTTGCTGGATTCGCAACAAGTTTTTGGCGCTGTTGCCGGGGATTGTAAACGCCAATGATATCATAACTTTTCATCTTTAAGAATGGAATTCTTTTGTTACTTACCCGCTTCTTGAGTTTATGCGAGGTATAGCTGATCCTACAACTCTTCAATTTGATTCGGAAATTGAAAAGACCGCTAAGAGAAACAGGAAATTGGCTAAACAAAGAAAAGAAGCAGAAACATCTAGTTCGCAACAACAAAGAGAAGAAGAAGAGGAACTAGATATGGCTGACCGAAATAACAACCAACCAAGACTTGAGGATGAACTTATGGAGGACATACTTGCTCCACTGTTCACCAGGCCTACTTCTAGCATAGTCAGACCACCAATTCAAGCCAACAACTTTGATATTCATCCATCTTTGATTAGTCTGGTGGAGAGAAGTCAATTTGGTGGGGAGGATGATGAAGATCCTCATGACTTTACAGACAGATTCTTGAGAATCTATGACACTATCCAGCACCAAGGAGTGACGCACGATGCGTTACGGCTACGACTATTTCCTTTTGCATTGAAAGGGAAGGCTCTCAGATGGTTAGACAAACAAGCTTCTAACAGTATTACCACATGGGAGGAGTTGGTGGCCAAATTCTTTGCACAATACTTCTCCATGGAAAAATACAACCGGCTGGTGAATGAGATCACCAATTTCACTCAACAAAGAGGAGAAACTTTATATGCATCTTGGAATAGGTTCCAAGAACTCATCCGGTGGTGCCCGCAATATGATATGCCAGTGGGAAAGAAGGTTCACATTTTCTTTAATGGGATGACACCTGAGTCTAGATTGATTGTGAATGGTGCAACTAGGGGTTCCATAAGGTTAAAAACTGCAGCCCAAACGTTTGAATTGATTGACTCTTTGGCTAGAAATGAGAATGAGAGCAATGTGGCTCAAGCTAAAAGAGAGGTTATTCATTTGGGAAGCGGTGATGCTATGTTGGCCGAGCATAAATTATTGTCACAACAACTAGCCATCCTTAATGCCAAGATTGATAAGCTTGAAATTTCTAAAGCTTAAGCTTCTTCAATCAAAGCCAATATAGTTGTTTGTGAATATTGTCAAGGGGACCATGAATCCAATGAATGTCCAACTTTAGTGGGAGCTGACCCAATTCAAGTTAATGGCGTGTGGTATGATCAAAGAGCTCCACAAGGATATCAGAGGAACCAGAATCATGCTTCAGAAAGTAATTACCAAAGAAGAATTCAGGGAGGTGGTTTAGACTACAAGTCTAATCATTATTTGCAACCTCCTTCTATTCCTCCCAAAGAACCATCTAAGTTAGAAAAGGCAATGTTGCAATTGGCTAGGACTACCAATGATCACATCGAAGCTACTGATGCCTTCATGAATGAGACTAAGGCTCATCATAAGAATCAAGATGCATCCATTAGGAACTTGGAGATTCAAATTGGTCAACTTTCAAAGCAACTTGCAGAGAGACCCCAAGGCCAATTCCCTAGTGACACCATAGTCAAACCAAGGGAACATGCAAAGACCATCACCACAAGGAGTGAAATTGTAATCACACCCCAAGAGAAGTCCAAAGTAATCCAAAGAGAGGTTGAAGAGGAAACTACCACAGTTGCTGCGGAACCAGTAGTGGAAGTACCTTCAAGTAAGCCAGCAAAGAAGGAGAAAGCTTCTGCAACTCCAAAGAAACCTATGGATTTCTCCCGCTTTGAGAAGCCACCTTATCCTGTGAAGCTCAAACAACAAGCTTAGAGACAACAATACGCTAAGTTTTTAGATATGTTTAAAAAGTTGCAACTTAGTATTCCTTGTGCTGAAGCTTTAGCTAACATGCCTAACTATGCTATATTCATGAAAGAATTGTTGTCTAGGAAACATAAATTTTAGGAATGCGGCACTGTGGTGCTTACAAAGGAATGTAGTGCCATCATTCAAAAGAAAGTTCCTCCAAAGCTTCGAGATCCAGGGAGTTTCAACATCCCAATTGCAATAGGCAACATCAATGTTGGTCGAACATTGTGCAATCTTGGGGCAAGCATCAATCTAATGCCATTAGAATTAAAGCCTACAATGGTATCTCTTCAACTAGTCGATCGGTCCTTGCGGAAGCCTAGTGGAGTTATTGAGGATATCCTTGTCAAGGTTGACAAGTTCATTTTCCCAGTCGACTTCATAGTGTTGGATATGGCAGAAGAGAGTGAGATACCCCTTCTATTGGGTAGACCATTCCTTGCTACAACTCGTGCTTTAATTGATGTTGAGAAAGGAAAATTAGAGCTAAGGATGGATGATGAGTCAATAGTCTTCAATGTGTTCGATGTTATGAAGAACTCATTTGACAAAAATGATTGCTTCAGAATTGATGTGCTGGATGAAATTGTGCACTTAGAGGAATCCCTTGTTCAAGAAATTGCAGAGGAGATAGAGGCACAAGACTCAAGCATTCCACAAGAGGTGGTAGAAGTGGTGATGGAAGCACTTGAAAAGGAAGAAAGAGTATAGTCATTGGGGCACCAAAATTGGAGCTGAAGGAGTTGCCTAAATCTCTCAAATATGTGTTCTTAGGGGAGGAAGAGACCTATCCAATCATCATCTATAAGGGGTTGTCAATGGAGGAAGAAGAAAAACTTTTGAAGGTGTTGAGAGAACACAAGACAGCCATTGGGTGGTCCATTTCCGATTTGAAGGGTATTAATCCTTCCTTTTGCACTCACAAGATTTTAATGGAAGATAATGTGAAACCTGTGAGGCAGCCACAAATGAGGCTTAATCCCATCATAAAGGAAGTGGTCCATAAAGAGGTAGTGAAGCTTTTGGATGCAAGGATGATCTATCCTATTTCAGACACCGCTTGGGTGAGCCCGGTTCAGATCATTCCTAAGAAGGGTGGAGTCACTGTAGTCCAAAATGACAATAATGATTTGATACCCCCAGAACCATCAAGGGGTGGAGGATGTGTGTAGACTACCGGAGGCTCAATGATGCGACTAGGAAAGATCATTTTCCACTTCCTTTTATTGATCAGATGCTAGAGAGGTTGGCTGGTCATGATTATTATTGTTTCTTGGATGGTTACTCTGGCCATAACCAAATTCTAGTGGCACCCGAAGACCAAGAGAAGACCGCGTTCACATGCCCCTTTGGAGTATTTGCATACAGAAGAATGTCATTCAGCTTGTGCAATGCGCCTGCATCCTTCCAAAGGTGTATGCTTTCTATCTTCTCTGACATGGTAGAATATTTTTTAGAGGTGTTCATGGATTATTTTTCAGTTTTTGGTTCTTGTTTTGATGTATGCTTAGCTAACTTGGCTAAAGTTCTTAAAAGGTGTCAAGAAACCAACCTTGTTTTGAACTGGGAGAAGTGTCATTTTATGGTGCGAGATGACATTGTTTTAGGCCACAAAATCTCTTCCAAAGGGATTGAGGTTCATGAGGCCAAATTGTTATTGATTGAAAAGCTGCCTCATCCCACTAATGTTAACAGTGTGCGTAGCTTTCTAGGCCATACAGGTTTCTATAGGAGGTTTATTAAAGATTTTTCTAAAATTGCAAAGCCTCTAAGTCAACTGTTAGCTAAGGAATCTGATTTCCTTTTTAATGAAGCTTGCCTCAATGCATTCAATGTGTTGAAGGAAAAGCTTACCATGGCACCTATCTTGACAGCGCCTGATTGGAATTTTCCCGTTGAATTAATGGGTGATGCGAGTGCACATGCTATTGGGGTTGTTCTAGGTCAGCGTAAGGATAAGCTTTTGCATGTGATATGTTACGCTAGCAAAGGTTTTGAATGAAGCACAAGTTAATTATGCTACCACTGAAAAAGAAATGCTAGCGGTAGTATATGCACTGGATAAGTTTAGACCTTACCTAATAGGTTCCAAAGTCATTGTTTTCACTGACCATGCTGCTCTTAAGTATTTGTTAACCAAGCAAGATGCAAAGCCACGCCTATTGCATTGGATGCTCTTATTCCAGAAGTTTGACTTAGAGATCAGAGAAAAAGCTGGAGTGGAAAACAAGGTGGCTGACAACTTGTCCAGAATTCAGAACAAGGACCTACAAGATGGGCCAGAGCTGGAGATTAATGAATCATTCCCTGATGAGCAAATGATGGCCATCACATGGTCCTTGGTTTACAGAGATGGCAAACTATAAGGCTGTGGGAGTAGTACCTGATGACTTCACATGGCAACAGAAGAAGAAATTCTTCCATGATGCCAGGCGATACCATTGGGATAATCCATTTCTCTACTTTCAATGTGCTGATGGTATCATTCGCAGATGCATAGTTGAATTTGAAGTTCCAAAAATCCTGTGGCATTGCCATGCATCGGACTATGGAGGACATTTTGGGGGTAATAGAACCGCTCACAAGGTCTTGCAAAGCAGATACTATTGGCCTACAATCTTCAAGGATGCCAAGGATTTTGTAGAGAAATGTGACAGATGCCAGAGAACGGGGAATATATCCCGCAAGGATGAGATGCCTCTCAACAATATCCAAGAGGTAGAGCTATTTGATGTGAGGGGAATAGACTTTATGGGACCCTTTCCCAAGTCGTATTCCAATCAATACATCCTAGTTGCGGTTGACTATGTCTCCAAGTGGGTGGAAGCAATAGCCTTACCTACCAATGATGCAAGGGTAGTAGCGTCTTCTTGCGGAAGAACATATTCACCCGATTTGGAGTTCCCCGAGCCATAATCAGTGATGGCGGCACTCACTTCTGCAACAAACAAATTGAGACTCTGCTTCCAAATATGGGGTCACCCACAAGGTAGCCACGCCATACCACCCCCAGACAAGTGGTCAAGTGGAAATTTCCAACAGAGAATTGAAGAGGATACTAGAGAAGACTGTTGGAAGCTCCAGAAAAGATTGGTCAAAGAGGTTAGATGATGCACTATGGGCTTATAGAACCGCCTTCAAGACACCAATAGGTATGTCACCATTCCAATTGGTGTATGGTAAGTCCTGTCATCTTCCAGTAGAATTAGAGCATAAGGCTTTGTGGTGCCACTAAATTTCTGAATTTTGAACTATCTAAAGCTAATGAGAAATGATTATTACAATTGAATGAGCTTGATGAGTTTAGAATTGCAGCTTATGAAAATGCCAGGATATATAAAGAAAAGACCAAAAGATGGCATGACAAAAAGATTCACCCAAAAGAGTTTGAGTCTGGGCAGCAAGTATTGTTATACAACTCTCGGCTGAGATTGTTCCCAGTTAAGCTCAAATCTTGGTGGTCTGGGCCATTTGTGATTAAGAAAGTCTTTCCTTATGGAACTGTTGAAATTTCCCCTCTTGATTCTGATAGACCTTTTAAGGTCAATGGTTGGAGGCTGAAACCATACTATGGAGGACAAGTTGATAGGGATGTAGTTTCAATCCCTTTGATTTCCCCTGAGTCTTGAAGATTATACGTCGGGCTCGTGACATTAAACAAGCGCTTATTGAGAGGCAACTCAATCACTTTTTGTGCATTTAAATTGAATTATTTATTGTTGATAGGTAGTTTAGGATAGTTGTGGAAGTTATTAGTCTGTCTGAGCCTTAAACAAGTCAATAGAGCCATGTTCTGCATTCCGCGCGATCGGCGCTAGAGATGGCGCTAATCGCGCCAGCTGGGAATCATACGCTAATCTTCAAGCGATCTGCGCGGCAGCCGGCGCGACTAGCGCTGCAAGTGATCTCCATCTACCATTTCCTCTGGAAAATGGCACAACAGGCGCGGGAGATGGCATTGTTAGCGTCACCTGGGTTTTGAATCCAGGGTTGGCGCAGTTAGCGTGAATAGTGCACGGTTGGCGTCATTACTGGTCTCCAATTTCCATTTCCTTTGGAAATGGGCGTGATCCGCACAAGTGGTGGCGCGACTAGCGCCAGGGGTATATCATCCACGCGATTCACATGAGATCCGGCGCGGTCTGCACGAGACTGCTCGACAGGTTTTAAATTGATTTTCAAAAACCTCTCACCAGCCCCTCTCCCCTCCATAACGGCCCTAAACCTCCATTAACCCCCTCATTTCCGTTACCCAACCTCAATAACCCCCATTAACTGCCTTAACTTCCATTCATTCTATAAATTAACACCTTCCATTCCCTTTATTCCTCTTAAGTTTCCATTTCTTCCCATTTCTTCTCCTCATCCACAAAGCACACGTCCTTTCTTCCTTTCTTCTTCTTCATTTCAATATCATGGCTGGTGACAAGGTATGTGCCCTTACCCTTTATGTTTACTTGGACTGGTCTGAATAGTGGTTGTGGGTTGTTTTTGTGCATCTTTTTGCTCATTTATACTGTTCATTTAGACTTGCTAGGTCACGAACCCAGGCCGCGCAGATCGCGTGGCATCTGGCGCGGACCGAATCAGCTGGGTTTTCTGCTTATTTTGGTTTGTTAGGTGGATGCTGTGTGGGATAGTTCCATGCTCCCTTGTGATTTCCCTAGGCTTAAATGGTTGTGTTTGATAGTTAATCTATTATTTTGATTACTAGAATAGGACCATTGTGCTTCTCATGCAAATTGGGAACCAAGGCTTAAACCATGTGTAGTTGATCTTCAATTGTGATGTTTTGAACAATGTAGTACTACAACTCAGCATAATTCTTTGTCATCTTATGGCTTATTGCTTAGTATAATTGTTGTGTTTGTAATGCCATGGGTTGTGATTAAACATGATTCCCATGAACCTTTTTGCAAATGTAACCATGTTGAAAACTAAATCTGGGAATCATCGCTTTAGTATGGATCTTTTAGGGTGTGGTATCATTGTTGTGCATGAAGCAATTGAAACCAATGACTGTAGGATTGAAAATAATAGGAATACTTCACAACAACCAAGAGGGGGGGGTGAATTGGTTGAACCTTGGTATTTTAAAATCAAATTCAAATAAGAGTTTCAGGATCTTTATCACTTTTAAAACCAAGAAACCTTTTACTCAATCAAATAGCTCAGTCCAAGAGTTCAAAAGATCAAAACAAAAGTTGTTGAACAATGAATATGATTCAAAGAATTAAAGACAATGAATATGATGAGAATAGAAATAAGAACACAAGCAATTTATATTGGTTCACTTCAAATCATGAAGCTGCATCCAGTTTCTTCTAATTCACACTGAATTAGAGTTCCACTATTATAAAATATTCTTACAAGCTTTTACAAGAACCTCCCCTTTATCAACCCTAGATTAAAAAAAAACCACGTAACCCCATTGCCCAGAGGCTCCACGCTATGCGCAGGTAAGGGGGAGGGATATTGTACGCAGCCTTACCCTTGCATATGCAAAGAGGCTGTTTCTGGATTCGAACCCATGACCAACAGGTCACCAAGACACAACTTTACCGCTGTGCCAGGGCTCGCCTTCCCCTTTATCAACCCTAGATAAAGAACATAAATCTAAAACCTATTAGAAATCTAAGGAGAAAGATCCAGAGAACACTACTCTGATCTTTAAGCTAGAGAACCCTTCTCGAGTCCCAAGCTTTAAGAAATCAATTACAATAGCCAATAACAACAAAACTTGTAAACAAAATTACAACCAATCAGTTATGAAAAGAAACAACCTGATGATCCAGTGAATGACATACACATGAATGAACAATTCCGGTTGAAAGATGAAAAACAATCTCAGAACATCTTCTTCCTTAACCTTTGAAAGTATCTTCTTGCTTTAAAGAATCACTCAAAATCCATTAATGTTTTAGTGAAAGCAAGAACTCATAGAACCCAGAAAAATCACTTAGAATGTATTTAGAAAGCTTGTGTATGCTCATAATACGAATTGATCAAGTTATAAAACAAGCTAAGCCAAGGTTCTATTTATAACAAACTTTTGTAACTGTCAGTAATCGATTAAACGTGCCATATAATGGATTATTTCACTCATGTAATCGATTAAATCAATCTGGTAATCGATTAAAGTGTTCAACATAATTTCTGGACATGAGCAACGAACAAAATAATCGATTATTCCGTCTTGTAATCAATTAAGACAGGAAGCTTCAAAATATCAAAATACACTGTGTAATCGATTACGGATTCTGGTAATCGATTAAACTAGGAAGCTTTATGAAACAGAATATACTATGTAATCAATTACTATATTTGGTAATCGATTAATGCATCAAAACTTATGTGCATTTGTATATGATGTAATCGATTACTGAATTTGGTAATCGATTAAGACAGGAAGATGGTTTTTTTTTTCAGTTTAGTCTGAGTAATCGATTACTGTTCCATGGTAATTGATCCTTCAAGCACTGCTTAAAATAATGTATAGCAATGTAATCGATTACTACTTGTTGGTAATCAATTAAAGTGTTCATCAAGGCAGTGTATATGAAAGCAAAGGTCAATTAATCGATTTTCCGATAGGTAATTGATTACATTGTTCTTGAAAAGTTTTCCAGAATGAACTAAGAACAAAATAATCGATTATATCCTTAATGTAATCGATTAAGTCAGTACAAAATCATTTTTCCAAAAACCTTTGATTCAATTTAAAACCTTAGTTGTTTGATAAAATCTTATTTTGATTTTCATGAAAAAAACTTAGTTAAATCAATCAATGAATGAATGAATGAATGCATGGATCAATCAAATTGTTTTCCTTTTACATAAAATTCCAAGTCTTCAAGCATGTTTGAAGCTCAAAACAAATCTTTACAAAGGCTTCCAATCTTCATGAAGCTCCCCTTGGAATCAACAATGATGATACCCATGCTTATGCTTCCCTTTGACATACTGTTATTGTCTTATTCTCTATTGCTTGTCCCTTTTGATTCCCAATGCATGTAAATGTTATTAAACCATAACTGTTATGTCTGATGCCAAATTGCCATTGATATGGGTTCATTTAAATTTGGGAATTGCCTTTGTCTGGTGCCTAGACATATTTTGTTTTTGTAAAATCTTTAAATACCTAGCATCTTGGATATGTTTTTCTGATTTTTAGGTAAAGCAGGGTGAGAAGGGAAAGAAAAAGAGTACTATTGCATCTGGCAGCAAGCGACCTCGCGTCTCAGGATATGACGCTGACAGATTCCGCTCTCAGGAAGCCCCGGACCGCTTTGACAAGTGGTACCTTCCGAAGAAGGTAATTCCAGAGAAGCGCATCATATGGGACTCTTTCCCTGAAGATTCACCCATCTGGGAAGTGATTGTGCGCAGACAATGGCAGACACTGGTCACCTTTGCAGAGCCTAGCTCCAATTCCATTCTTAAGGAGTTTTTGGCTAATGTGGATAGGGACACAGTGGATGACAACAGAGTCAATTTGGTACGAGGGGTAAGGGTCCCTTTCGACTACTATCCCATCGAAGACTTCCTGGAAACATCGCATGATCTCAATCTCAGCTGTCAGTTTGTGGTCATCTATAACAGGATGCAGCCCATTCCGGGCACTGGTAAGAGTGTGTACCAGGACGACATGCCTTAGTTGGCTAATGAACTGAGGCAAGACATCACTGGGTCATACATGGCATGGAAGACCAAGTCCGGCATGGACTATGTTCCAGAAAAGCTGAAGAGCCAGGATCTCACGGGTGATTCCGAGTTCTGGCATCAGTTCAACAACCACACTGTCATTCCCTCGTCCAATCTGATGGATGTGAACGTTGAGCGGGCTGCCTTGCTATATGTGCTGATGAGGGACCTGAACCTCAACATCTCTAGGACCCTATCTGATCGGATCCTTCACATGATCTGGGATGGTAACAGTCGATCCTTGTTAGCACATTCATCCTTCATCTCCCATCTATGCTTGCATGCTAGGGTTATCATCCCTGATGATGAACCCAAGGATGTCAAGACTGCCACGCCGATGACCCCAAAGATATTCTTGGATTCTTTGGAAAATGCCAGGCAGGAGCAGATAATCAAGGCATCTTTACTTACCCAGAGGAAATAGTTGCTAGGAGTCCTCACCATGCACCCCATGAGCACGAGGCGACACCCATTCCAGACGATCAGGATACTCCTCCACCTCTTTAGGTGGCCACTCCTCCACCTCCTTAGGCGACCGCTTCTCCACCTCGCCGGGCACCACGCCATGAGCCTCTCTATTAGGACTCCCCTAGTTATCTACACATGCAGGCACAACTTCAGATCCCTAACATTCAGGGTGCCTATCAGACTCGTATGCTGGAAGACATCTGTCGACACCTGTCCATTGATCACACAACGTATCAGCCTCAGTACCCGCCGGTGACTCTGTCTCTTCCACCCCCAGAGGTGCATCCTTCTTCACCTACCACCGAAGCAGACCCCACAACGACACCACCAGCCACTGTTGATGATCCCATGGCAGAGGAGTGATGCATGCTGACTGAATTTCAAAATTACTATGTTTTTACTTTCCACTTTCAATTCTGTTTTTAAATTTCAGACTTATTTTTCTTGTTATTGTTCTGTTGTTGTTGTTGAACATTGTTCCTTTCTGTTGGTTATTGAACTTGTTTTTAATTGAACCTTGGTACTTATTTTGGGTAATTATCGGACTGATGTTCATCTGTATCTTTGTTTCCTCAAGTAACGCACACATTGATGTTGCATTTTCAATCCAAATTAGTTTAGTTCATTGCTGGGGACAACAAATGTCTAAATCTCGGAATTGGGGTACGCGTTAATTGAGGAAACATGTGAATTGCATTTGGAGGAACAAAGGATGTCTAACATTCTTTTTGTGGATCATAAATTCTTTTTGTGGATCATAAATTCTTTTTGTGGATAATTGATTTTGAGTCTAATTCCTAACTTAACTTATAGGAGTATATATTAGACAATTTTGCTAAAAGCATGCTCAGATTTAGAAGTGCCAAATCAGTAAAAACTTGGTTGAGAATTGGGAAGTTTGTGACAAGAAATTTGAGAATAGTGTTGCATGAAACATAAGTGGAGTTTATGATTGTTGGCATGACTGAATACTTGTTGGAATAGAAATGATGTTTGATTTGAAATCAATGAAATCTAGCTTGATACTATAGCCTGTGAGAATTGTGCTTATACAAAATTTTTTTTAGAGAGTTCTCACTTTGGTAACACTCTAGAACTTGCTCTGTTTCTCTCTGATGCATGCATAATTGATGTGATAAAGGCAATTTGTTCTGTAAGCTTGGGCCAAATAGACTTCGTTGAAAATAATTCCTTTGCTAACCCCTTTGAGCTTGAGACCTATTTGTTCAGTCACCTGATAAAATATTTAAACCACTATCATTAACCACCTCAATTGAGATTGGAGTGCTTGATGGTTTCGAAAGAAAAAGAAAAAGAGTTCAAAGTGAAATTTGTCAGAAATTAAAAGAAAATAAAAAATGCTCTTCAATTGTATTTATCAAAAGAAAAGGAAGAAAATGCAATGTGAAAGAAAAGAAAATAAGAAAGGAAAATGCTAAAAAGATGTAGTGGAATGAAAATTCAGAATTGAAGTTTGAATGCATTGGAAAAAATTGGTGCTATTTCAATCTCAATGCTTGTTTAGCCACTTCCCAAATACTTCTACCCTTAAAGCCAAGCCAAGTTACAACCTTGAAAGACCTTTTGATCAAGTGTGCATGTGTTAGGTTCTGTATAGAAATTGAGAATATGATCAAGCTTATGGTAGTGTTATAACTATAGAGATTGGGAGTAATCTTGATTGCACCCTAGACACATGAGTGATGAGTGAAGTAATATCTTAGTGAGGGTATTCAAGCTGGACTTTGTATGTTGATGGATTTGAAAAGCATCGTTGAAGTTCAATATAAAAGCTCAGTCATGTGTAGTAATTTTGGATTCTACGATTATTTGTGTAATGTTCTGATTGAATGTCCCATCCTTGTTCCTTTGTTCAAGATCTTTGTTATTACTGAGGACAGCAATATTTAAATCTGGAAATTATTTGATATGCGACTAGCATAAGACATTTTCCAAGCTTAATTGAGTCATAATGTACCTTAGATTGAATGGTAATTGCTTCCTTTTGATATAATTGATGTTAAATATTTCAAGATGATGCTTTCCATCAAGTTATGCATTTAACAGGAAAAAGTAGCTGAGAGAAGACCCCGACGCAATTCGCGCCAAGGCTAGCGCCAACCGCGCCATCTGTGTAAAGCCACGTGAACAGCCACGTGGGTAGGGCTCTGGAAAATGAAACTCCACTAGATTCTGGCGCGACCAGCACCATGTGCCATGCCAACAGCTCTAGAACCCTTCTGCAAATAAGGAATTCTCAGGATCTTGGCGCCAACCGCGTGGAGGGCAGTGCCATCCGCGCCATAGGTGATCTGTAAGAACCATTTCCAACCAGCGCGATCAGCGCCATTGAGAAAGACATTCGCGCGGTACGCGGCGCCAGTCGCGCCAAACTTCAATTTTGCAGATTTCAAAAGCTGTCAAGGGGTAAACTTGAAGTTTCATCCCCCCCCCCCCCCCAAATATAAATACTCAATACCCACAACTTGGGAAGCACTTTTGGCATGAAAGTACCACTGGGCAAGCTAATTGAAGATAGTTTGGAAGGGCTTAGCTAGGGCTTGGAGTTGTGAATGAAAGTGGGATTCTTCCCTTCTTCTCTACCTTTTTCTTTCTTGTGTATCAGCTGGGCATGCTTCTTTTTGATGTACCAAGGCCAGCCATGATTAGGTTTGGCTAGTTTTCATTTGTAGTTAGGGCCAATACTTGATGTAACCCCCTTTGGATTGGATTGGGTATTATTATTCATTTATATCAATTTACTTCACTTTATCTTGCTTGTATGTGTTTATTTATCTTGTTGGAACTGATCACTCTAGTAGGCTATTGAAAGTTAGGATTCACAATAGGAATATTGAGATTCTATACTTGGACTTGAGTAAAGTGACAACCTTTACATTATCTAGGAATAGAAATGTATGTTTGCAATTTGTTTTAGTACATCAACTTAATGCTTGACCTCAATAAAGCTACTAAGGGATTAGGATTTGATTGGGTTAAAGGGTTCGTGTAACTAAGGGATTAGAACTGAACCACTAGCTTCATGAAGATGTATGAATTGAGTAAATTGTAATGAATGAATATGGTAAACAATCCATGCAAGAAGGTGGGAAGCATTAAGTGTGGGGTGCCCTAACTATTATCACCTTTTACATTGTAACAACACGAAGTTACATGTTTTCAACCAATTAATGTTCATAGTTTAGATTTCAAATTCAATCGCTTACACACACAACACAATTCTTCTTTTAAAATATTTGTCATCCAACTTTTAGATACTAGTTATAATTCAATTGGTGCAACAATCTCTGTGGGACGATAATTCATTTATCACTTTATTACTTGAACGAACGGTATACTTGCCGATTTCACAATAGGGAGGTGGTTTAGACTACAAGTCTAATCATTATTTGCAACCTCCTCCTATTCCTCCTAAAGAAACATCTGAGTTAGAAAAGGCAATGTTGCAATTGGCTAGGACTACCAATGATCACATCCAAGCTATTGATGTGAGGGACTTCTTGAACAGGGTCGTCTATTGGCTCAATACGGTAAAGGTCTTGGTAGCCAAATTATTGTTGCATTTGACGTGAGCAAAAGAAAATTATCATAGATTCCGCGGTCGTGTGATTTACCCATTGAATATGAAGATAATTTTATTTATGATTTGATCACAATGGGAGAATGTCTTTGTTTATGTTTTGTGCACTGCAAGAATAGGACTAGATTGAGTGTATGAAATGTGGACCATGAAGGAATACAAAGTGCAGGCATCTTGGACCAAGTCATTTGTTTTTTCTACTAGTTATTATTCTTATCTATGTTCCATTTGCCCAATATGCTTCACCAAAAATGAAGAAATTTTGGGATTGAATGATAACAAATTGGTGAGAATTAATGGCAAAGGCGAGTTGTTTGCCCATCGCCCAGGTGACAATTGTGCAAGACAATTGTGTTTACATGTTATATATACAAGGAGTTTGTTATCACTCCCTGGGACTACTTTGAAAAATTAAGCAAGTGAAGATGAACTTTAATCATAGACAATAATGCAATACTCTTCAATCCTTTTCACCAGTTTATTACTATTCAAAAAGCATGCCATGCATAATGGATTGAAACTAATAAAGTTGTGATTGAATTTGTCTTGCATGTGGTTGGTCTCATTTGTTCCTTATACTCATATTAATATTAATCATGTTCATATGCCTTTTGTCACATGTAATTTCATGATACCTCTAAACATACATGCATGTGCAATGAATGAATAATTATATGTAGCTTCTAACTTTTTAATTTCACTACTAGAAAAATGCTTTTTAACATTGTCAATTTAACATCGGTTTTTTATAAAATCGATGTTAACAAAAACGCGGTGACATTTTGTAAATAAAGGGATGTTTTTAACATCGATTTTATCAAAAATCGATGTTACTGGAAGACAGTCAACATTGGTTTTTTTAAAAACCGATGTTGTCGTAAAAAATTCAATATTAGTAACATCAGTTTTTGAAAAACCGATATGGAATTTCTTATGTTAACAACTGATGTTGTGGAAGTTGAAATTTACATGGGTCTTTAAATCTGAAAACCCTTTTTCAATTTGCTGAAACTCTCACTCTAACTCTCTCAGTGCCTCTTGCTCTCGCACCCTCTCACTTTCTTGGCCTCTTGCTTTCTCAGTCCCTTTCCTTAATGACTAAATTTCTCCATGGCGTTCTCAACTTCTTCAACGGTACTTATCGTCACAAACCCAAAACTGTGACTCTAGTCAATTTCCCTATTATAAATAACCTAAAACCACAAAGAAAGAACCACATCAAAACAGCAACTACTTTGTTTTTTTGCTAGAATCAAAACTGGTCAGAGTGACCCGGCCCAACCCGCAATTAGGCACAAGGGTTGGAAAACCTTGTGTGCCGCTGCAGCCAAAACAGCGTGGGGAATGAGCAAAAACCTCAAGGAGAAGGCATGGCAGCGTGAGGCCGTCGTGGGGGCGATGGCAGCAGTGGGGGCAGTGGTGGCATTGGCAGCGTGGTGGTGTCAAAAATGAAAAGAAAGAAAGAGGAGAAGAGAAGGAATGAAAAGGGGAGAGGGAAGGAAGAATGCACCACTTTGAGCCACCACGACAAGGTTGGAGGTGGCTCTCAAGGCTCTCGTCGGCGGCCAAGGAAGCGGAAGAGAGAAATAGACCAAAAAAATGAAAAAAAAAATACGAAGAAGAAGAAGAGATTGAAGGGGAAGAGAGAAGGGAGAGAGAGGAAGAGAGGAAATGAAGAGAATGGAGATTGAGATACCCCTCTTCCTCCTCTGGTCGCACTACCAAATGCGGTGCTGGATTGGTCAATTCTCGTGCTCCAGGATCCGTGCCTCGTCTGTGCAATTAATGCACAAACTTCCCTGTTTTATGCTTGTTGTAGCTATCTAACCTAATGGGCTCTCAAAGAGCCCATTAGGTTCCTTTGAAGCACTTTTTTTCTTTTTCTTTTTTTTAATTATTCTCTTTATTTTTTTTTGGAGACCTGGACAGAATTAGGGTATGACAGCTTGTTGTTTCATTTTTTGCCAAGGATTAACTCTTCCAAAGCTTAAGGTGGAGACAATCTATGATTCCACTTTACCTTTTGCTGATATTTGATTTAATTATGATGAATGATGATGGAAGGGATCAAATTCCTGTAGTCATTTAGGTTCTAATAATATGTCAATAACTTACTCTCCCAAAAGCTTAAGTTGTTAGGTGGAAGTACTTGAGTGGTTTTATATCTTTAACACATGACATTATTTTTTACTCTACTTATGTTATTTATAACTTTATGTTTTTGTGATTCTCTCTCATTTTCTCTATCTATCTACCTTTATCCTTTTCCTTCTGCCTGTTTATTCTATTTTTTGCTTGACATGTATTTGTTTTTCTTTTTCTAGGACTTACCTTTGGCAGTAAGACAATCAGCAACAATTTGAATTCTAAGGCTAAGTCTGCTGTACCAAAGAGTTCAACACTAATGAAACCTACCCATAGTCAATTGGCCAAGCACAATGACCCTGCTAAATACATTGGTTCAAGGTGATGATTAATTAGAATAATTTTTGTTTTTAACTATAGTTAAAGAGACATGTTTTTTTTTCTTGGGTGGGAGAAGTAGAATGACAAAATGAATTGCCATTTATTTTGAAATGTAACATTTTATTGCATTATACTACATTATCTCTGTTTGCTCGAAGGGGTGCATTAATTTAAGTGCTCACTAACTTGGATGGGGATTTTATTCATTATGAAGTCATATTCTTTTAATAAGTACAACTATGGGAGTATTATTACTGTATATCTTTGAATTTTTTTTTCTGGTTCTAGAAAAAGCCCATATGACCTTATATCTGCAACTCTTCCTTTCTCAGATTTCAGAAGCTACAAAGTTAATGAACAAAATTAATGTATCTCTTCTGGGGTAGAAAATCAAGTTGCCAAGCGGCAAAAATTAGAGGATAGTCTCTTGTGTAAGGTTTGCAAGTTGTTTTAGTTTTTCTTCTCTGATTTTACAATACTTGAACTTGAAGAAAGTTCATATTTGGCTTCTTGAAGTATATACCAGAAATTGATCATAAAGTTGAATATGTTATGGTGTGAAATTTTATGCAGTTCCTTGTATGTTACAAATGATGCATCTTATGAAAATTTACCTACAATCATTACATTTGTGTGTATCAGAATTGCTCTAAGGAACTTATGAGTGCTTAGTTGATGTTTTTCATGGGTAACAAAAAAAAATATGTAGAATTACATTTAGGGTGTGTTTGAGAGTTGGATTTTGGAGGAAAAAGAAAGGGAGGACAAGTTTTCATTTCCAATAGATATTCTTTAAATAAAATGATACGTTTGCATAAACTTATGCCATAATCTTTTATTTATTTTTATGTACATTACATAACTTTCTTAATTAAAAAATTAAAAAATTTGTCCTCCCTTCCCTTTCCCTCCCAAAATGTTACTCCCAAATATACCGTTAGTCTTCAATGTTTGGGTGGTAAACATGGACCAGGAATTCAAATGGAACTTGAGTACTGTTGGCATCACATTTATTGTAGACATGGCATTTGAAATGATTACTGTATTGTCTCCATGACAAGTTTCTGATGTGAAGCAGCAAATCAATTTTTTTCCACAAGGCACCAATGATGGTATGAATCCTAATGCAGAATTGTTGAATCTTCCCTTGGTTAATGTAGATTATACAAAAATTGTTAAGTATCCTCTTCATATGAATTGCACGGTACTCATATTTTTGTCCTTCATATGTTATTCCTTATTTGATTTTGCAGAAAGAAGTAATGAAATTCCTTTTATTTTAATACTTTTGTTGAGTGGGAATTTATAAATGGCTAAGGGTATCCTCTATTAAGTGCCTAAACTGCAATTGGGAAGAGCAAGAGTGTTTCATATCTTTAAGGAATATGATTTTGTTTATTGAGGTGGTAGCAAAGAGGTTCACATGATAATACTGTAAACATTTGTATATTCTTGCAGGCTATCACTGTTGAACAAAACTCTGCCTATTCGAAGCTGAGGCTTACTATTCCAAGGGAGCCTGACCTTAGAACAGCACGTAGAGCACAAAGGATAAGGTCAGTTTCCTTGTAGTGTTACTTGCAAGACTCTGATCCATTATATTAGAGTTTTATGTGCGCAATCTTTTAAAAACAAAAGCATAAACAAAGAACACAAGGATATTTACTTGGTTCAGTAACTAGGAGAAACCTAGTTATCTAGGTCCAAGGGAGCAAGGGAGTTGTAATCCCTTACATTGCACTAGACAACAAGAACAGTCACAAGAATGTACCAATCGAAGTTACAAAAGACAACTTCTCAAATAACCCTAAAACAAATAACAGTAAACACTAGATCTTAAGATTACAGAAGAAAAAGCATGTAGAGGGAACTAGAAACCCTAATCTACATGTGCTCGACCAGAAACACAAGGATCTTCTTGGATCTCTGCTCCTTAGGTTCTTTTCATAAGTACACCTCAAGAACTCCAAAGAACTTCGAAGAAGAAGAAAGCTCCACCTGCAATAAAGATTAGAAGAACAGAGATCTATACAACCATTAAACACCACAGTTAGCCAACAAAGATCAAGGTATCTCAGAGAGATCGTGAGATCACATGAAACTGTAGTAGAGCAAAGTCACAAACCAGAAAGTGAGACGAAAGCTGAAGCTGAGAGAGAGAGAGAGAGAAAGTGAAAAAATCAAAAAGTAAAAGTCAGGGATATACATATACATGTTTCCTTTATATACCAGCCCTACAAAAAGCATCGTATTGAGATATGGGCCTAAATAGTTTGTTTTTGGGTTCACACAATCAACACATTGCTTGAGATTATTTAACAGGTGCTAGAACCAGACCAAAAAACTATAATAATAAGGTTGATGTACAACACTTGTTATTCTATGTTGCTGAATTTGTCTACATTTTTTTGTAGCTCTAATTAAACCTTGGCAACTGAAATGTCTTCCGGCTTTCCAAACATTAGGATGGAGAAGTTAAAAGGGGACAATGGTGAACCTAGAAATTTTCATTATTGGTTTAGTTGGGTTTTGAATTTTGATGTCTTTAAGTGGTAAGGTTTTCTGTTTTGAGGAATTAATGTTGTGGGGGGAAATAGTGCAAGGTCTATTAGAAATAAGTGATTCCGTTGTTCTATATATAATATTCCACATCACTGATTCACTGTGATGATTTCATGGATATAGTAGTATGAGAATTTTTTTTCATAGTTTGTTATATGGCATTGAGAATTGGCTTTATTACAATTTACACTGCAAAATTTTTAATTTATTTTATATCTTAGAGTATTATTGCTAGCTAGTATTAGTTATAACACAACTATAATAATTGTCAGAGATGTTCCTTTCATCTGTGAACCCTCGTATTAAGCATGATGTATCAGTAGTTTCATTTCTAGAAGAAATGAGAAGGACTCAAGGGTGCTGTTTTATTTATTTTCAAGAGTTCCTCTTTAGTTTCAAATAGACATTTTTCACAAGGTTTCAAAAGCCTCTTTTTAACTTATGAAAAATGAACCAAAACATTTTTCTTTTTATGAAATACTTAACCAATTATCTTAAAATTTTCTCTTCACATTTTCACTAAATCAGATTTTCATTGACCCTTTAAACAGTTTGTCTTGTCAAGTATCTGACTAAAACTAATGAATTAACGTCACTAGAAACGGTTTGCGTCATTGTGATTATTTGTTTGGTCTGTTTAGGAAAAAAGAGAAAGATTATTACAATGCATTTACTGATTTTTAACACCATGTTCACTTCTTCTATCCCTCTCTTCCTACAAATCAATAACAGAAACAAACCATCCCAAAATCCAAACTATGCATTTTACCCATATCTACTCTGGTATATGATGCACTAAAATACCAAATTGCTGCCTAAATTGTACATCTAAGAAATCTTCCCAACCTCTCAACAAACAAACCAGAAACATAACCTACTTTGTTATAGCAGTGTTATTGACTACTAGCGTGTTCTAAGTTGCTACCAAAATCGAAAAAGTGGAAACTATACGCACGCACACATGAGATAAACCTTGAAAACCACATTACAAGTTTAGCCATGACGAGAAACTAAGAAAAAACCTGGCTCGAGAGACGCGGTGGTGATGGCAATGACCAATGAGAGAGTGGCAACAATGGGGTGAAGGTTTAAGAGAATAAGGGTTTCAAAGTGAACCAGAGTAAGGTGATAGTGACAATAGAATTGTTCCCATCACTTATAGTGTGGAAAATTATGATCTATTTTGTATTAAAAATATACAACAATAATAAATAGAGAAAAAATAGGTTTGTGTATCCGGATGTGTATTTTTGAAGCAACAAAAAAATTTCTTCAATAGTGGAAAGACTCTTCGTGCATCCACATCGAGATCAACTATTAATTCTTTGATGAGGGGAACTCTAAAAAGTAAATCATCTTTCTACTTTAGACTTGAACTTTTCTACTTTTTTGCCTAAGGTAGATGCTTCTATTATAATTGTAAAGAGATATGAATTTGAGCCTTTTTTTTTTCAAAGAGAAAAAAAAGGAAAGATTTTATTTAAAATAATTTTATATTTTTTTATATTTATAAAAATAAAACTATCTCATATCTTATATTTTAACAAACTTCATGCTATGACAAAGATTAATTCACAATTAACCACATGCCTAATTATCATAACTAATCGCATGATCTGATATGTAGCAATAAAATATTATTCTTATTTTATGGACAATTTCCACATTTATAAACTAATAATCTCTTTTTTTATATAAATTACATTCTTGGTGTTAGCAAAAAATATAATAATATTCCACTAAAATATTAATTTGATTAAATTAAATTCTCTAATTTAATTATCAAATAAATTAATTTTCTTTTGCAAAGATGAGAACACTTGTTTGTGTGTGACCCCGTAGATTTAATACTAAACTAGTACTAAATTAATCATAATTAATTTACTATTCAAGGTAGGCGTCTAACAACATTCCTTAACGTCCGGATAGCATAAAGTAACATCTTTTACCTTTAAAAAATCAATAGCTCAAGGTTAATTCTAGAGTATAATATTATTGTCAAACTCTAATAAACTAACATATTTAATCAATGAATGACTTAAGAAATTTTTTTCTTCTTTCATTCAATTGTCTTGACCAAGGTCTTAATTCTATCATATAGCTCAAACTCATTGCCTAGAGTTGATGAATTCCTTCTTGATCAATCATATTCTAAAAGTATTTAATTATATCCAATATTCATTCAACTAATGCCTTAAAACATTAGGTATCCGATATTAAAATATGATAAATAACTTGTTAATTCCTATGGTAATCTCAGGTCCAAAAAAACTATTATATTTCTTCTTGAGAACTTTATATTGACATATCAAGGTAATATTAACGGTTATGAATTCTCAATTGAGTCAGTTCAATAATGACATCCACATTTACATAATCTATATATGCAATTTAATAAATGAGATCTATTAATCTTTATCCAATAAAAGACCATTACTTATATATTTATCTATCTATATTACCGATATCTTATTCACAATAATCGTATGATCAAGAACAGTTTAGATTAAAATTATAAAAGATTTGTTTCTCATTATCATAATCTCTATCATGATAACAAGTCTCTAATTTTAATCAAGGACTTATTAGATTAACAATTTAATAAAACAATAAATATGATATAATAAAATAAAGAACAATTCCTTACTAAAATTAATAACATGATGGATTGGATCATGGAGATACACATTATCCCAACAACCTCCTACTTGCTCTAGAGCCAATCACTCATGTATTTCATTACTAATTCCAACTCATGCTCACCAAACTACTTTAGTTTTAAATTTTGAGTCTCCATAAATGAGGTGCAATCTTTAGTTCTTCTTAAGTACTTAAGAATGGCCTTACCCACTTTCAATGCTCCCCAACAAAACTTTTTTGATATCAACTTGTTACACCTAGTGCATAAATGATATTAGAACATGCAAAAATCATGTCATATACAATAACTCCCACTATGCTAGCATATAGTACTCTAATTATGTATTCTCTCTCTTCATGAGTTTTAGGACAATCCTCCCTTACAAGAGTAGCTTCAATTCCTATTGACAAATAGTGACTTTTAGAGTTTCCATGTTATACCTCTTTAGGATGATATCTATGTACCTAGATTGGGAGACACTAAGCAACCTTCTAAATCAATTTCAATAAATCTTTATTTCTAAAATGTAGGTTGTTTCTCCCACATATTTCATGGACAGTTAGTAGCCAAATCTTTCTTCCTTGCATTATGTATTATTTTATATGTCATCTACATATAAATGTAATGCTCTCATTGACCTTTTTGTACTCACAAAGTTCTTCATAGCTAACAAGATTGAACCATTCAATTATCTTATCTTGTTAAAATGAACGCTCCAACTTCTACACACTTTTTTCATTCCATAAATGAATCATTGAAACTTGTAGACTTTATTATGATCAGACAATGGTGTGAATCCTTCAGGTTGTATCATATATGCATCCTTTTTTAGCTCACCATTAAGGAAAGTCATTTTCACATCCATTTCATATTTCATGATCATATTATGCTACTATAGCAAGAATAATCCGAACTGATTGAGAGAAAAGTTTTGTCATAATCTATACCTTCCTTTTGACAATATCCCTTGACAACAAGGCCAACTTAGTAAGTCTCGACCTTTCTATCTGACCCAATCTTTTTCTAGTAAACCCATTTCAACCAATTGGTTTTATATCCTTTGAAGCTTCAACTAAAGTCCATACGTTATTGATCTTCATTGATTCCATTTCAAATTCCATAGCTTCTTGTCATTTCTTACAATCTAAGCTTCACATAGTTTCTTCATAGCTTCTTGGATCATCATGATAAACCTCATTTGACGTGTCTTCTAGGACAATCAAGTTTAATCTATCAGGTTCATGATGCACTTGAGTAGATCTTCTAGAAGGCTCATGCATTGGATTCATAGGTTGCTGAATTGGCTCTAAGATTGATTCATTAACCTGATCCTGAACTATAGTTGGCTCTTGAACCACAATTGTTAGGTGTGATGACCTTTGTGGTAACTTTAAAACATTAAAGAAAGGTATCTCAATTTTTATCTCGTAGTCCTGAGTTGTTTCATTGGTTAATTGAGTTTCATCAATCTCAATTTGTTTACCATGACTTCCTCATGAAAGGAATTTCTTTTCTAAAAAATAACTCCTCTTGCCACAAACACTTTATGGTCAGAAGGTTGGTGTAAACAATATCCCATAATTTCTTTGGGATACCCAATGAACCTACATTTCTCAAACCTTGCCTTAAGTTTGTCTATTTGCAATCTCTTAATGTAAGTGAGACAATCTCAAACCTTGTTATGTTTAAGATTCATTTTAGCTTTTTCCATATCACATATGGAATTGTATATACTAATTTTGTAGAAACTTTATTTGGCAAATAAGTTACTACTTCTAAAGCATATATGCAAATAAACTTACTAGAAGATCATACTTAACTTGATTCTCTTAGTCAATTAGCATATTAAACATTTAAAGCATGAGAACAATTCTTAGGTAACGATACTAATCATCATAATTGGATCCAATCAATTTTTTTTAATATTTCTTTAAGTGAGAAATTTCTTAAAACTATGAATTAGTCACTTGATTGTCAAGCTGCTTCTCAAACATATTATAAGACAGAATATATCACATATATTTTTCTAAGACATGATGTATCACATACACTTTGAAAAAATAATCATACCAAATAAGTACCTGGTTGTTAAATGTAACACCCCGTAGGCCTCCGACGTGTTATCATTATGATATCCGATTAACGCTTAAAAACATGGTTTATAAAACTCAGCGGAAACACATAATCGCTTTTCTTGATTCATTATGTATGGAATAAACCAAATCACATAAAATTCACACACAAAGCACATTTGGCACACCCCTGTTGATCCAGTTTCTCACAACATAAACATAAAGACAGATAACTAACTTAGGCAGATTATCAATATACAACAAGTATACTCAGGAGAGAAATCTCATATACATATCAGAAATAGTTCTGTACAAACATATACATCAGAACTCACACCACATCGTGTGATACAAAAGAATATCAGCCCTCACAGAGGGTATACAGAACTATACAAGCATCATCTGGTGTACACCCACACCATCCCTGCTCAAGGGTACAACATATAACCAAAAATAATAAAAAATGAGCCTACAAGCTCCATCTGCTGCTATCAGTCAAGCAGAAACGTCTCTACTCGGGCCTCCTGCCCTGAGACTGCTCTCTTCGTCCGGAAGAGTCACCTGAAATCATAAATCCCCAAACGGGGTGAGATAACACATCTCAGTAAGCTCAGGGTCCATGGAGGCTTCTCCTCCACCCTGACCCACTTCCATAACACATACATCAGGCAAACACAAGCAAATGGCCCACTGGCCTAGCCCTTTGGCCCTCATAACAATATATGCATATCATACAACATGGCGGAGCTGCCTCAACGCCTGGCAGAGCTACCTCAACGCCTATATCAGTGGGAGTCCGGAACTCACACCTGTGACATCCCATTGGGTGCTAACCCTTCACATGGATGCACAATATATGGTACCTTCGAGAATAGAAGGAGCTACCTTAACTTCTAATCCCCTGGCCTGTGGGAATCAATCCCCTGGGAGCTACCTCAACCAAGAGCCAGCCATGCTAGGAGGAAACCATCATCTCCTAGGGAGGTCCATATCTATCTATTGGCCAACAGATCTATCACATCACAAATCAAGCACAGATGCATACATATATCATTATGAGGATGCAACTACCAATGCATGCATCATGAAATGACCACCACTCCCCCGGAGTGTGGTGTGGCACACAAGATGGGAATTT
>PYAF01001378.1:1132594-1154063 GCA_007407185.1 Glycine tomentella | reverse complement strand
ATTTTCCTTTTTAAAAAAAGTGTAATAGTATATTAATGGAGTTTATGATTTTTGTCCTTTACTATTAAAATTCTTAATTAACATCATCAATTTAGTAATATTTTAAATATTTTATACTCAAATTAATATACGTTTTTTAAAAAAATGAATCAAACTAAACGGTTAATAATTTCATTTTTTATTAAATGGTTGAAAGTTGTGAAAATCATCAGTGTCAATCAATATGCTATATAATAATTTTTATGATGTTTGTCCATTGGCTTAAAATTTTAAAATTATTATCAATTTAGTGATATTTTATATTTGATAACACACTCAATTAATAGTTCTTAGGGTAAAAAATGTTAGTTCTATTCGCATAGTATATCATGTTAAATTGCATATTGGAACTTAGTACTTACTATCACTCTTATCAGTTGATTTTCCAAACCAAATCTAGGTCATAGGAATTAATTTTATAAAATAATAATAATTAATTACTCATTTGGTTTATATACCTACATATTCTTTAAGTTTTAGTCCTTGTATTTAAAAACTATTAATTTCCGCTAGTTTCTATATAATTTATAGGATTTATGTAATGATTTAAGATTTCACTAATTTACACGTGTTAGAATGAATTATTTATCAAAAGAATTTATGTTCAACTCTCTAATATGCAAAATTTTCTTGGACCAACGCAAATACATATAACGAAAAAAATTAATTTTTGAATCAAGATGTAAAAAAATATCTCCTATACATACATTTTTTAACTCGTTTAAGTCTTACACATATACTCCTTAATCCATTTTAGCCCTTGCACTTAGGAGAGTTTGTGTCGATTTTGGCCAATTCAGAATCCAACCAAATCAAATTTGATCGGCTCGGTTCGATTTGGTTTTTACAATTTGCTTTTAAATTCAACCAAATCTATTCATGAAAGGTTTGGTTCGGTTCAAGCCAACGGGTTATACATTTAAATTTGATCTTTTTTTTCTTCTTAAAACTACTATTTTAATTATTTCATGATTAATCCAAATATCCAATACAATTAACACAATATTATCAAATGAATGAAAATAGTAAAATTGATTCATTTAATATTATCAACATAGTATTCTAAAGTAGACTAATACAAATGAAACATTTTTTTTAACGAGATTTACTATAATAGTTTGAATCATAATTATTTCCTACATACTAATTTCTTGTAATAAACTTTGTTGTAACTAAATTTGATGAAACAAATGAACAAAATATGATTCATTAATATTATAAGCATGACAGAAAAAATAAATATGAAAAAAATATAAAACAAATAACAATGTACCTGAAAGTAATATCAATACTTTAAGAAATTTAACATTAGTAGTCACTACATTTGCAATTCCAACACTTGAAGTTCCGATTAGCGGTATTTAGAGTCAAAACAAACAACTCTAAAAATATTGATCGGTTTTCATCGGATCTATAAATCTAAACCCGTTATCCAACATGTACATGAACGATTTTGATCGGTTTTAAAATGTATGTGTAAAGATTAAAAGAGTAATTTTTAGTTATATGGACTAAAGTTAAGTATATAGGACGAAATAAATAATTTTACGATTTTATAATAATTTCTAAAACTTTTGTTTGTTGAATATTATATATATATATATATATTAAATATTAAATATTAATATGTTTACATACAAGTCCAATAAATTATTATATAATTATGTGAACCCTAATGATAAGATGGGGTCCAATAATTCGTTATATTACTAGAATTTTCCTTAAGGTGAATATACCAGTATTGAATATTTCACATATGATATTTCTTGATGTAATACTTCAAGTACCATATAAACTCTTCTCTCTCAAACCCCTCACCTCCAACATTAATTTTATTCATATGATATGTTTTTGCTTGATTTATAATTTTTTTTATTCATTTGTTTCATGAAAGTTGCAATCGGTTGTTTTAGTTGCGCTTAAACGTTATATATATGGCCACTTTTTTTTAGGACATATAGCCACTTATTCTTACGAAGTACTAAACCATTATTTTTTGAATCAAGTTCAACGTTTACTAATCAATCTGCACATGATATGTATCTTTCTTTATCTGCATGTATCAAATATAGATAGAAGATTTACAATTATTACACACTGTTTGATGAATTTGAAGGATTTACAACTTTCTTCCTATTTAAATAACATGTTTGATGTATACTTTATCTTCTTTATTCTTTTTTTTTTCCTTTTGCATCTCTATTATAAGGTATGCAAAGGTTTTTTTTTTTTTTTTTTCATGTTTAACTTTTACTATGTTTTATATTAACATAATTTTTTTTTATTATGTTTCATCTCTACTTTCACATCTCTATTTTTTTATTATGTAAGGTATATATGAAGGTGTTTTGTGTGAATAACGTGAGATTGTGTGAGGATTGATAATGTTTGTGTGTGTGCAGCCAATTGTAAAATGAGAGTGAAATATATATAGAACCATCCATCATATATGCAATCAATTATTGAAAATTAAACGAAGAGTATGCTTTCTTCACTCAATTAATTTTCTCTTATGTCCTTATACTACACCTTTTTTTAATCCTTTATATATTTTATAACACAATTAATTACAAAGGTTTAATTATAATGTTTTGCAATTGTAATTACTTATGATTTTAAATATTTTTTATTAATATGTTTCATTCTCAAATGTACATTGGATAAGGCGAAATGAGAATTTCAATTACTATTTTTCCTGGCGATTTCATCTTTTTAATATGTATACTTTTTTTAGCACTAACATTAGATGCCGAGCACGCACTAATATGTATCATAGATAAACTCGAGCGAAGCCTCGAGATGATGTAGAAAAAGGAGAGAAAGAGATAAAGAGAGGGAGAGGGAGATGTGCGCATGTTAATTAAGTTACTTACTAAAGTATAATATTTGATTTTAACAAGGAAAATAATATTTAGTAGCTAATACATAATTAATTAGTTTTAAAATAACTACTAAATTTATTAGTAGCTAAAATTTGTAGCAAATGTTAAGAATTCTGGTGGTGGATGATACATGTTGGGTTCTTTTGAGCATGAGGTTTTTCAAGCATAGTATATACTGATACATGCAGGCTCTATGTTTCTTTGCATAATTTGGTTCAGGTTGATGCATCCATGCATGTTGGTACAGGCTATTATGTTTTCTGCATAATCTTGCTCTGTACATTTATCCCTGTATGTTTTCGGGTTATCCACAGTACAGTACATCTCGTGGTAAATCCATCTATATTATTAATAGTATTTTTTATTTTGCCTCCTAAAAAATCCTTTTCAGTAAAATAAAAGTCCTTCTCTTTAAATTTTAGATTAAATTAATTTGCAGGTCCTTGTGTTATTTTATAATTTTAATTACACCATTAAATTATTTTTTTATTTAGTCCCTGAACTTTTTATTTATTTTTTAATTATGTTCTTATTAGAACCTAATTAAAAAATAATACAAGTTCAGGACCCAATAAAAAAATAGTTCAAGGATTTTTTTAATAATAAAAAATAATGTAGGGGTCTAATTAAATATTAACAAGTCTTTGTATGTTACAATTCTCACCTCAGCAATTTGAGAATATCGAGTTTAAAAGTTACATAGGTAAGGGTGGTGGAACTAGTCCGAGCCATCCACCAACGTCTATGACTCGGCTACTAGTCCAATTTATTTAATAAATAATTCCAAGCTCAAATTTTTTAAAAGAATTTAATTTAATTAAATAGTTTAAATCACATATTTTTTTTAAAAAAAGTCTATTAAATCTCACGAGGTAACCCATTTAACAATAATGTTATAATAAAATATTATTATTAATATGATTTATAATATTATAATTATTTTATTTAGATTATAAAATATTTTAGTGATTTGACGATTTAAATATTTTTAATTAATATAGTATAAATGGATAGTAAGAATATAAACTATTTGTTTTTGGTGAAACTTGAAAGATTTTGGTAAGGTGTCACACACAATGTTTGTTGGCAAACTTTGTCCATATTTTATTATTTAAAATTATCTTATTATTTTTTAATGATTTTTTTGTTTTATTTTAAAAATAATATTTTTTTACACTATTTAATATAAAACAAGCCTTTAAATGGACTGATGAGATTTTATAAAAATCAAACTTAAGTCTAAAAATTAACTCGTGATAAATAATAAACTTAGGCTTAAAATATAAAAATATAAAATAGATCATATCAAATTTAAATAAAATGTGACTCATTAGAATCCATTTCCAGCCCTAGACAGATGTGAGAATAACAGATTGTACATATATGAAAATATTAGCATGCCGAGACTCGACAATTTTCATTAAATCCTTAAACTATGACAATTTTCAAATACATCTATGTACTATTTTTTTCAATTGAGTCCCTAAATTTATATTCATTGATTAAATTAGATTCCAACATAAAGCCAATTAAAAAACAAATGCAAAGGTCCCGATAAAAAATAATAATTCAGTAATACCTAATTAAAAATTGTCAAATAATTTAACCTAAATTTTATATTACTAAAGAAAAATAATGTAAATTATGATGACGTCCCCTCTTACGTGAAGTGAATTGGAATCATTTCAAATGTCAATATCTAGTATAGTGTGTTGCGATTATTGTTCAAATAAGTTTGAATTGTGACCTTATCTTTCCAAATAAGGACAGATTTTGCAGTGGATACATCTAAAGAGGTCAATTATGTAGTGCTTTATGCACAGTGAATTAATGATGTCCGTGAACACGAATTAGCATAGCTAGCTAGACAAACTTGTCCCCACTTCTCCACCCACACATGGATCTCAGATTCTTTCCTAGAGCAAGATCATGCATCAACAACATTTGCTCACATTACTATTCTACACCTGATTGCTTTCTTATTGTTTATTCATTTATTCTTGTTAGTATGAACAAATTTCGGTTCAACTTGTTCAAGTTTATTACGGGCAAAGACAAAAAAGACAGCGAAAGCTGAGCTGTCCTCAATATAATCAATGGCAAGTAACACACAAAGCCATTCAACTCAACCGCACCTTATTTTTACTTGAGTTCAACTTTGGACAAGGAAACACAAAGGGCTCATAGTTATTTTTTGCTTAATCAATCTGCACATGATATGTATCTTTCTTTATCTGCATGTATCAAATATAGATAGAAGATTTACAATTATTACACACTTGTTCAACGTAGAAATTGACAATGTTTTGATTCTTTGCGGTTTAATAGTAGGTAACTAATAAAAAAATGCTAAATTTGGTCAACAATTACCTGACAATTACCTTTCTTACTGATTCATAGATTGAGTTCAGTATTAAGAATTGGTCAACTTTAAATATGGACCGTAACTGCTTAGCAGAACAAAAAATAATAATTACATGGTAACTGAAGAATATATCTTCCCAACAAACCAAAGATCTCGGCCAATATTACGGAGAGATATTCCCCAACTAACACACAGTGATTATAAATAGGGATATTTTCATAAAACAAGTTACACAGAATCTATTCTCTCTTTTTCATTTACAATGTGCACACACCTCACCTCATTGGTGGAGTATTATTGCATAGTGATCAGATTTCTAGAGGTATTTTCCTTGTCATAAATACCTTAGGATGAGAGCTTGATCCAATATAAAATATCTGGCAAATCTTGTTGGACATCTCTGTTTTTCACGAATGGAGGCGCCGTCTGTGGGACATTAAATTTTGAGTCCCACGTTCTCGATGGTAAACACAAGAAGTAACAATTAGGAGAGGAGAAAGATAACATCTAAATTCGCATATTGAGAAAGGAAGAAACTGTTATCCTTCAATCTTCTTGATCTCCTTGTTTAACCGTTAGATTTTGCTGAAACCTTTACAACAGGTTCGTGACTCATCACTCTTAACATCTAACGGTTGGTTTCTTGAAATAGAGGCTTGTAGCATCACCCGAAATTCCCAAACCGAAATGGTTCAGAATCTATTTTTTGAAGCAGACAATGGTATTGCGAAGGACATTTCTCTCATACTAACCATCAGATCACGTTCAAACTTTGAGGAAAGATTCACCAAATCTGTGTCTACATTCTGACCATTCCGATTATTCACTAATGCGTTTTCAGGAGGGAATGTTTTAATTGAAAACAAAGGTTATCAGATTCCTGCTTTGTTCTATCTTGTTCGGACAATGATATTGAGAAAGAGTTATCTCTTTTATCAACCGTTGGATTATCCTCAAATTTGGTCAGTGTATTCCTCTCTTACAGTAAATCAATTTGATCATTGGGATTTGTTAATTATTAATTATGGTGGTAGGAATTAGTTTCATACGAAGCCTATTTTGTATGCTTACCTCTTGTGATGTTTTGGTATAACTTTTGTTGAAATTGTTTGTTGATTGTAATGGTTGTTGGAACCCTTGCATAATCTCATTTTATTGATAGTGAAGAATTTGGGTGGACTTCAAGATAGGTCCCGTGATTTTTACTTCTCACATTGAGAAGGTTTTCCCAGCTTATAGAGCAGTGTTTCAGATGGAGGAACATAGAGAACCTGACTTATAATGAAAATCGAGGAATGTTGTACAAATAGAAGCCAATCCAGACATACAGTTGCGAGGCAATGAGTCCATTTGAGATTTCATCCGTGTCACTAAATTAGATGATGGGCCCATGGGAAACACGATAAAATTCGATTTCCACCCAATAATGGTGAAAGCATAACAGTCGCAAATCAAAATCCTAATATGATGGGTGCAGAGCACAAGAAGGCAACTTCATCAATATAGAATGCAGCCTCATCAATATAGAATGTGAGATTCACCACCAGGGAAGCCAGGTTAACATATGTGCAATATCACTTTATGAGGGTGGATCTTGTCTCACGAGCGGCAACAGAGATTCGATGCGTCTAACCCTCCACAGACTACCATGACGAATGCCGACACCATGCAACAACTCCAGAACCGCATAGTGGAGATGGAACATAAATACCAGGAAGAAATCCAATAGCTGAAAGCTGACCGAGATCAACAAGAAGCTAGAATAAGAATTGGTCAACTCTGAATACGGACCGTAACTGCCTAGCAGAATAAAAGATAATAATGTGATCAAGAGTGCTAGGATTATGAAACTGACATTAAAACCTAAGTACCCTTATTGCACCAAGAAAATGATTTGTGCTGGATGCATCGTGATGTTAAGAATTATGGAGATAATTTATAATTTTGAGTTTATATACGAAGCCAACCCATGAATCAATTTCTGTGCTATTGAAGTTTTTATAATAACTATTATAATGGTTACAAAGGTTACATATATATTTGATAAAGCACTCAAGGATAACAAGACCATCATTGAAATTTCAAACTCACTCTGCATAGAGATAGAAAATTCCTTGCACAAAGATTAATTAGTTGAACCAAATATTATATCATCAGCATAAAGTTGAACTAACAAGATGTCATTGCCATTTTTCTTGATGAATAAGGTTTTGTCCATTTGTCCTCTTATGAAAGATTGGTTAAGCAAGAAGTTGCTCAATGTTTCATACTAAGATCTTGGAGCTTGTTTTAAACCATAAAGAGCTTGTCTTGGTTTAAAAACATGGTTTGGATATTTGAAATCAACAAAACTAGGAGGTTGATCAACATAGATTTCCTCCTCAATATATCCATTTAAAAAATCACTTTTACATCCATTTGAAACAGTTTAAAATCCATCAAACATGCATATGCAAGCAACAACCAAATGGCCTCTAACATAGCTACTGGAGCATAGGTTTTATCATAGTCTATGTCTTCCTCTTGGTTGTAACCTTTTACAACCAATCTAGCCTTATTCCTAACTATGATGCCACTTTCATCAAGTTTGTTTCTAAAAACCCATTTGGTGCCAATAGGTTTGTGAGAAGAGGGTCTAGGAACAAGTTTCCAAACTTCATTTCTCTTGAATTGATTCAATTCATCATGCATGACAATCATCCAATGTTCATCAAGCAAAGCTTGGTCAATGCTCTTTGGTTCAATTTGTGAAACAAAAGCCATATCACAACATAGATTTCTTAGTGGGGATCTAGTATAAACTCCTTTAGAAACGTCACTAATAATGTTGTCAAGGGAGAGGTCAATTGTAGTTCTCCAATCCTTAAGCTTTTGCAATAGGTGTTGACTGTTCTATTTCTGCATTTGGTTCTTCCTTTTCTTTTTCTTTTGATCCATTAAATTGTATAAACTCTTCTATTGGACCTGCATCAATATCACACTTCTTTTCCCTTTGGAGGAGTTAGATTTATCACAAATAACATGTATAAATTCTTCCATGCACAAAGATCTTTTATTAAAGACTATATATGCTTTACTTTGTAATGAATATCCAAGAAAGATTGCTTCATCAGCTTTAGCATCAAATTTGCCAAGAGAATCTTTACCATTATTTAAAACAAAATACTTGCAGCCAAATGCTCTTAAGTGAGATATGTTTGGTTTTCTACCTTTGTATAGTTCATAAGGAGTTTTCTTTAAAATGGGCCTTATGAGTAATTTATTCAAAGTGTAGCAAATTGTACTCACTGCATTAGCCCAAAAATTTTTAGGCAAATTTTGTTTCATTAAGAAGAGTTCTTTCTCCTTCTTTAAGGGATCTATTTTTCCTCTCCACAACACCATTTTGTTGGGGTGTTCTTGGAGCTGAAAAATTATGGTCGATTCCATTTGCTTCACAAAACTTTTCAAAATACTCATTTTGGAATTCATCACCATGATCACTTCTTATTGAGATAATTTTGCATGCTTTTTCATTTTGAATGAACTTGGCTAATTTTCTAAATGCCATGAAAGCATCACTCTTGGATCTTATGAACAAAATCCATGTGAATATTGAATAATCATCAACAATAACAAGCCCATAAATATTACCCCTTAAACTCATAGTTCTAGAAGGACCAAATAAATCCATATGAAGCAATTCAAAGGGTCCTGAGGTGAAAACAAAGTTTTTATTTTGAAAAGAAATCTTAGTTTGTTTTCCCTTTTGACAAGGATCACATAGTTTGTCCTTCTCAAATTTAAGTTTAGGTAAGCCTATGTTCATGTGATGCATATTAACGTGACTAGCTCTCTTATGCCATAGCCATGTTTCATTAACTTTACTCATTAGGCAACTAGTGTTGTGAATGATTGAATGTTCTATAGAGAGTAAGTAGATATTACCTTTTCTTTTACCTACATGTATAACCTCACCGGTTTGACCATCACAAATCAAACAACAATTGTCATTGAAGGAAACTTTGAATCCTTTATCACATAGTTGGCTTATGCTTAGGAGATTGTGCTTTAAGCCTTTCACATAGAGAACATTTTTTTATCATGGTTTTAAAGCTATCTCCTATGTTTCCTTTTCCAACTATCTTTTCTTTGTTGTTGTCGCCATAAGTGACAAATCCTCCATCTTTTAGAGTAACATTTGTAAGCATGGATATGTCACCTATCATGTATCTAAAGCATACGCTATCAAGGTGCCATAATGATGATTTTGCTCTAAGACACACTTGCAACATTCAAATTAAGTGACAAAGAAAGGTACCCAATTTAGGTTGGGTCCATAGGGGTTAGTTGGTTTTCTCTTTTTCTTGGGGACCCAAATACATTCACCATTAGGCACATAAAATCTTCTAGCATAGCACCTATGGGATGTATGACCTTTTTTCATGCAATAATTGCAAGTTATAGATTTTGATGCTCTTTCAAAATGAGTCATTGATTATACTTTGATTTTGAAAAGCCTTTTTGATTCTTCTGTTTTGGTGGTACAAACTTTGTATTTCCAAAAAGGTTTTGCTCCATGTTTGTACACCAAACTATAAGTATCTCCAGCATACTTTTGTACACTTAGCATTTGATTTAAATTGTATTTTCCTCTATAAAGCCTTTTCAAAAGATCAACCAAATAATAATTTTTAGAAAGTAATAGCATATACTTTTCACCTTTACTTTTTTTAAATCATCAAATTCTTTTTGTAAGATCTTGTATTTATCAACATTAGAAGAAGAAGATGCACATACGCATCCATTAATTTTGTAGCTTGAAACAAGTTTTTCATTTTCTTCTTTCATGTTACGAATTTCAGTTTGCATTGCAACAAGTTTAGTGACATGCCATCTAAGATTTCCTTTCAGCCTATTGTTGGATTTTGCAAGGATTTTAGCCTCCTTATGCATTTCATGGAAAACATCAACAACTTGATTAAATTCAGAATTTACTTCTGATTCAGCACTTGAGAAATCTTCATCTTCACTAATTGTGGAAGTGAAGCAAACATTTGCTTCTTCATTCTCAGTTGTTGATCCAGAAGTTGTTGAATCATTGTCTTCCCATGTTATGTATATCTTTTTTGGCTTTCCTTCTTTATTTGTATTTTTCTCACCTAATTGCTTCTTCAAAAAAATTGGACAATTAGATTTAATGTATCCAGGCTTACCACATTCGAAGCAAGTGAAGTTTGTGTTGTTGTTGTTGCTGTCATTTCTTTTGTTGAACTTTGATAGCTTTTTGTTTTTGTTCCTCCTCATGAACTTGCTGAATTTTTTGACTATTAGATTCATGTGTTCATCACTTTCATCTTTACTTGAGTCTTCTTCCTTTTACACATTAGATGATGCAGTTTTCAAGGCTATAACTCTTGTGTTTCTTTTCTGCATCTTTTGCATGTCTTAGTTGTGACATTTCAAGTTCATACTTAAGAAGCTTACCAAAAAGTGCAGCCATGTACATATTGGATATATCTTTTGATTCCTTGATTGTTGTCACCTTTGGTTGCTAAGGTCTTGTGACACTTCAAGATTTTGATGTTCAATTCTTCAGCATCAAATATCTTCCCAAGACCAAGAAGATGGTTGACAATGTGAGTGAATCTTGTTTGGAGCTGAGATATGTTTTCTGTGGCATTCATTTTGAACATTTCATACTCATGAATCAATGCATGCTTCCTTGATCTTCTGACTTCATTTGTCCTTTCATGAGTGACTTCCAACATCTCACACATCTCCTTTGCGCTTTTACACCTAACAGTTCTAAAGAATTCATCAAAAGAAAGTGCACAAGCAATCATGTTCTTAGCTTTAAAATCACACTGCACAAGTCTCTTTTCTGCATCCGTCATCTCATCCCATTCCTTAGGAATCCTTTCATTATCAACAATTTTTGTATGAATCAAATTACCTTTTTTTCTATTGCATTCCAAGCACTGGAGTTATTTGATTGAATGAAAATATGCATTTTGTTTTCCAAAAACTGAAATGCTCTCCTTCAAACATCAGAGGACGATTGAGGGAGGCACCCTCCTTGAAAGTAATTTGTGTGATATTCATTTTCTTTAAAAAAGATAGTGATCTTGAATAACACTCAAGAACCTGTTCTTGATACCAATTGAAAACAATATGAACACACACAATTAACCAAGAGGGGGATGAATTGGTTAAAACATGGACCTTAAAAATTTCTTTGAAAACTAGCAGCATATTAAAGATCGTATCACAAGTACACCCTTCTTAAAATTGAAACTTTCAATCAATCAAGATTCACCCTTCACTTCAAGCAATAGCAGAAAGTCTATCAGTTGATCTCAAAAAGATTAACCACAAGATAAGCAAATTAAGACAACAAGATGAGAATTAAGAGAACACCAAATCTATATTGGTTCACTCCTCGAAAGAGAAGCTACATCCAATTTCTTCCAACCAAACCTTAGTTAGAGTTCCACTAAATCAAAATATGTTCTTTACAAGCTTACAAGTGATCACCTTTATCAACCCAAGATAAAGAACAAAAATCTAAATCCCCTTCAGACTTCTAATGATCAAGAACTAGAGAACCCTTCTCTATTCTTCCCTCTATAGAACACTACTCTAAAAAGGCTTTAAAGAACCTATTTGATCTAAGAACTTACAAGAAACAAAAGTAAACAATCAAATCACAACACAAGTTTAAGAGAGATACAACCTTATGATCCTTAGAAGATGAGTGAATGAATTTTACCAAACAATCTCAGGTTGAATGAATGCAATTCTTGGAATCAGCTCTCTTTGAAAAAACTCTTGTCAAATCTTGTTCAAACCAACATGACCAACGATGCATGAGTTCTGAGTTTTGAAACAAGATCAATGTAACTCAGAATATCTTTTCTTAGAGTGTGAGGGCTTTTGTATGTAATTGGTAATTCACAAAATCAAGTTCTGTCAAAACAAAGACTCAACAGTTTTTTATAGAAAACATATTTAATCGATTAAAGGGTTATTATCTCATTCTGGAAAATATATATGAACAATGTAATCGATTAAATCATCTTGTAATCGATTATCAGAGACAACCTTTGGTTTTAAACAAGCTTATGTAATCGATTACTATAGGATGGTAATCGATTAAGTTAGGGACACATATTCTGTGTTTTGTACTGTGTACTCGATTACCATTTCCGTGTAATCGATTAATTAGTTCTTCATGACTTAAGTAATAGCCAATGCTGGTAATCGATTAAGTCAGTGCACAATGTGATTTTCCAAAATGTAACCATGAGAAATTTGCTGCATTATGCAAACATTAAAACCTTTATGCTTTTCACAAATCATGTATGCATGCAAATGATCATGTTTATGTAATGCAAGGGATCATAAGATGAGGCTCTTAAACAACTTAACAAATTACAAATACCTTCAATTGAATGACATGTAAAAAGCTAAAATCTATTTAAGACACATGGCTTCATCCTTGTGTTGATCATTTTCCAGCTCCCCCTGTATCTAACAAAAGTGTTACACTTGAGATGGGTGTAGAACCTATTTTTCCAAAAAAATATCATGTTATTAGGAAAAATAATTTGATGAGAATAATCAGGATGAAAAAATTCAGTAAGCTAATGAGTCATTTAGAGTTAATTATTGTTTAGTTGTTGTAAACATGACAATTAATTCTTTAAAGAATAGATTTGAGCAATTTAAAAACATTTGAATTATTTTTGGATTTTTGTTTGATTCAAAGAAGTTCTTAGAGGATAATAAATTGAGATAATGATATGCTTTAGTTCATTTTACCTTTTCTCATGGCAATTTATCATATGTTGATTTAGAAGATTTTTTCTCCGAATTGAAAGTGTGCAAATGACTTTGCCTGATTTCTTAATGTCAGTCGTTTAAATTCTTGAGTTTGTTAAAACTGTGGATTGTTATCCAAATGTGTCAATTGCTTATAGAATATTATAAATTATGGATGTGACTATAGCATCAGTTGAAAGAAAATTTTCAAAATTGAAATTAATAAAAACTTAGTTGAGGTCATTTATAATTGCTATTTATACGTAAATTTTGCACTAAAATTACATAGCAATCATCTTCTTTTTCCTCTTTTAATGCTTCTTTGTGATTTAAATTTAGAAATTTAGTTTTTCTGAGCTTTTATCCAATAAATGCTAAAGTTAGTGGATTTACATTGTGTTGGTTGTATTTTATTTTTAGGATTACACATCAGAGACTTAGAGGATGGATTAAAGATTTGGAGAAGCACGCTAAGGGCGACAAGCTCGCTTAGCGCAACAAGCCCGCTTAGCACAATGCACTTATCTAGCTAGTTTGTATACCCTCATTTTAAGCTTTTATTTTTTATGTTTTTGATTTTTTTTATCTTAAATATGTGTTTTTTTTACATTTAATTCTTCACCCTTGTTAATTTGTTTCTCTAGTGCTTATATTTTTGTATGCGAGGTAAAACTTCAACGCACGAGTTTGTTCCATTGAATCCAGAGATTGAAGCTACCTGTCGGAGAAACAATGCTACAAGAAGAAGGCAAGAGCAACAAGACAGACAAACCAATCAAAAAGAGAAAGATGTTTCATCCTTTACATTGTTTTCAACTCAACCTCTTATACTGGAGGAACCAACAATATCCATTCCTCTTCCTATCTTTGAGGAACCTCCAATGATAGAAGACCGACCACCAAGAGTGACACTTGAAGATTATGCTAGCTCCATAACGCCACAAGGATTGTATGGTCAGAGGTTCAAGCAACCGACATCTCATATCCTCATCACTCATTCAACTAATTTATGGCAACCTCTTTCATGGCTTGCCCAATGTAGATCCATATGTTCATTAGCTACTTACATAGAAACATGTAGCACAGTCAAGATTGCTTGAGTTTTGGAGAATGTTGTTCGCCTGAATTTATTTTCTTTTTCTTTGGCAGGTGAAGCAAAAAGATGGCTACACTGGTTCAAAGGTAACAATCCCAGAACATAGGAGGAGGTAGTGGAGAATTTCTTGAAAAAATATTTTCCATAATCCAAGACAGCTAAAGGGAAAGCAAAAATCTTATATTTTCATCAATTTCCTAATGAATCACTCAGTGAAGCTTTAGATCGCTTTCGTGGATTGCTTCGCAAGACTCCTACACACGAGTTCAGTGAGCTAATACAACTTAACATGTTCATTGATGGCTTACCCTATTCAAAGCGACTTCTAGATGCATCGACTGGTGGAAAGCTATAGAGCTTGTAGAGAATATGGCAGCAAGTGACCATGCTATCCATTGAGATAGAACCTATATTCCTGCCAAGAAGAGCCTTCTGGAACTCACATCTCAACTAAGGAAAGAGAGACCCTCATAGGACATTGAATAAACTTCCCCAACAATTGCATGTAGTTCAACCAGCTTCACCTTCCATTATGCAAGTTGGCAGATGTACCTTGTGTGGCGGTGCTCATGAGTCTCGCTTATGCATGGCTCAAAAGGAAGCGTTAATGGAGGTCAACTATATGGCCAATCCAAACCGTCAGGGCTATCATCAAGGAGGAAACTCAGGTCATACTCAGGGAGGTAACTTTTCTCAAAACCAAGGTCAAAATTAGAGGTATCACCCAGAAAATAATTTCAACAACGACCAAGGGGGCTTATCTAATTGACCCCCAAATCAAGGTCCTAACCTCTATGATAGAACCACCAAGCTGGAGGACACCCTTGCACAGTTTATGCAAGTCTTAATCTCTAATCACAAGAGTAATGAATCAATCATCAAGAACCTTGAAGTGCAGGTTGGCCAGTTGGCTAAGTAGATGACTGAGAAATCCACCAAGAACTTTATAGCCAACATAGAGAAAAACCCAAAGGAAGAATGCAAGATGGTGCTCAATGGAAGTAAGAGAAAAGAGAGCCTTGAGAGGGGAGAGAGAATAGATGAATTAGTGGAGGATGCTAGTGAAAGAGATAAAGATAAGAGAAAAAGAAGAGAATCAGAAATTAAAGAGAGTGAAAAAAATGAAAAAATGAAAAAAAGTGGTCTGGAGAAGGATGGTGAGGTTTAACCGTCCAAGACCAAGAGCCAGCTTGCGAGAGAAGTGAAGAATGGGGCACCCCCAGTTCATGTTAAGGATGTTCCATATCCTTTGGTGCCGTCCAAAAAGGAGAAAGAATGCTACTTCGCTCTGTTCCTAGGCATCTTTAAGAAGCTAGAGATCACTATTCCTTTTAGTGAAGCTCTCCAACATATGCCTATGTACACAAAGTTCCTGAAAGACCTTCTCACCAAGAAGGGTAAGTACATCAATAATGAGAATAATATGGTAGAAGGAAATTGCAGCATTGTTATTCAGAGGATTCTACCACAAAAATTCAAGGATCCTGGAAGTGTGACTATTCCATGTTCCATCGGGACAGTAGACATTGGAAAAACTCTTATTGACTTAGGTGATAGCATCAACTTAATGCCCCTATCTATTTGTAGAAGAATTAACAATTTGAAGATAATTCCAACCAGGATGACTCTACAACTAGCAGATCGATCTATCACGTGATCATGTTGAGGATGTCCTGGTGAAGGTTCAACAATTCACTTTTCTAGTGGTTTTTTCATAATGGATATGGAGGAGGACTCTGATGTACCCTTAATAATGGGTAGACCATTCATGCTTATAGCTAAATGTGTTGTTGCCATGGGGAATGGAAATCTGGAGATGAGCGTAGATGAACAGAAGGTGACTTTCAATCTAATTGAAGCAATGAAAGAACCCAACGACAACAAAACATGTTTTAGAGTGGAGGAGATTCAGCATGGAGTAGATCTTGAAGCAAGTTTTTATACCATGCAGGCATCGTTGGAAAAATCCCTTGTGAATGTTATTGAGTGCCTCTCAGTTGAAGAGGAAGGACACCTCAGAGCTTGTATAGAAGATCTGGATAGAACAAAAGAAATTCCTTGTGGGGAATATGCCTTTGAAGAGCTGAAAAAGGACACCTCTGTAGAAAAATCTAAGGTGGAGTTGAAGGTTTTACCTCCTCACCTTAAGTATGTCTTCCTGGAAACAAATAATGGTAAGTCAGTGGTTATCAACAATGCTTTATCTTCAGCTGAAGAAGCACAACTGGTGGAAGTGCTAAAGAAGCATAAGGTAGCGATAAGATGACACATCTATGATCTCAGGGGAATTAGCCCATCCTATTGCATGCACAAAATAATGATGGAAGCTGATTACAAACCAGTTAGGAAACCACAACAGAGACTCAATCCTTCTATGAAGGTGGAAGTGCGCAAAGAAGTCCTCAAGTTACTTGAAGCAGGACTTATCTATCCAATCTTTGATAGTGATTGGGTAAGCCCAATCCAAGTGGTACCCAAGAAAGGCGGTTTGATGGTGACCTATAATGAAAAGAATGATCTTATTCCTACACGGACCGTCATCGGGTGGAGGATGTGCATAGATTACCATAACCTTAATGATGCCTCAAGGAAGGATCACTTCCCTTTACCATTCATGGGCCAGATGTTGGAGAGGCTAGCTGGACAAGCTTTCTATTGTTTTCTAGACGTTTATTCGAGGTATAATCAGATAGCAGTGGATCCTAAAGATCAAAAGAAGATTTCTTTCACATGTCTGTTTGGTGTCTTTGCCTACAAAAGGATGCCATTTGGATTATGCAATGCCCCTACCGCCTTCCAGAGATGTATGCTAGCCATTTTCGTTGATCTTGTGGAAAAATGCATTGAGGTATTCATGGATGATTTTTTTTTTTTTTTGTATTTGGCTCTTCCTTTGATCATTAGGATCCACTGCTAAACTGGGAAAAATGTCAATTCATGGTCCAAGAGGGTATAGTCTTAGGCCATAAGATCTTTTACAGAGGGATTGAAGTGGACAAGGCTAAAGTTGATGTCATTGAGAAGTTACCTTCGCCTGTGAATGGGAAAGGCATCTGAAGCTTCCTTGGACATGTCAGATTTTATAGGAGGTTCATCAAAGACTTCTCAAAGATTGCTAAGCCACTAAGCAATTTGCTGAACAAGGATGTTGTCATCAAATTTAATGAGGAATGTTTTCAGCTTTTGATACTCTGAAAGAGAAGCTCATTTCAGCTCCTATTATTGTTTCAACAAATTGGAGTCAAGAGTTTGAATTGATGTGTGATGCTAGTGACTGTGCTGTGGGAGCAGTACTAGGACAACATAGAGATAAGGTATTTCATTCAATATACTATGCTAGCAAAGTCCTTAATGATGCACAATTGAATTATGCCACCGCATAAAAAGAATTGCTAGCCATTGTCTATGCACTGGAAAAATTCACGTCATACTTAACTGGCACCAAGGTCATTATATCCATAGATCATGCGGTAATCAAATATATCTTGTCTAAGGCTGACTTAAAATCCAGGCTGGTTAGATGAGTGTTATTGCTTCTGAAAACAATATGAATACACACAATAACCAAGATGGGGGTTGAATTGGTTTAAACTTGGCTTTTTTAAAATCCTTAAAAATTAGAATTAAAGGATCTTTATCACAATTAACCCAAGAATGCTACAATCAATCAAACCACTCAGTGAAAGAAAACAATTACAAAAACTTAACTTCTTGAGTAATAAAGAATTCACCAAAAATCACAAATCAAGATATCAAGAAGAGATTAAAAAATAAAGATCAACATAAGAACTTATACTCGTTCACCTCTCAACAACAGAAGCTACATCCAGTTCTTCTAATCAAAACTAGATTAGAGTTCCACTATTCACAAAATTCAGTTCTTACAAGCTTTACAACAATCAGCCTTTATCAAACCTAGATAAAGAACAGAAATATAAAACCCTATTATACTCCTAGTGATTAAGACATAGGGAACCCTTCTCTACTCTTTCCCTCTAGAGAAACCCAATCTAGAAAAAGTTTCAAGAACACTCTGTAATAGTTACAAACAACCCAAAATACAAAAAAGAATTTACAAGCAAAGCTAATGAAGAGAGACAACCTGATGATCCAATGATTATGAATGAATATGGTTTATCAATCAGAGTTGAAAATGAAAAACAATTTCATAACTTCCTCTCCAAAAGACTCTTTGAAATCTTGCTCAAGAAATCTTTCAATACACCATGAAGATTTAAATATGTGGGACCAAAACTTTAGAACTCAGAATATCCTTTCTTACTTTCAGAAAGCTTATGAAAACTTTGAAAATTTTGTAGAGTAATGTGTTGTTAGTTTCAGAAAACCCATAAGCTATTTATAAAAAACAGTTGTAACTCAATTTAATCGATTAAATCACCAATATAATCGATTAAAACTTCAGATATAATTGATTAAAAACAAATGTAATTGATTAAAATGTTCTTCAGTTTTCTGGAAAGTATATATGAACAAAGTAATTGATTATTTTGACCTATAATCGATTACTACAAGAATACATCTTTTCAAAAATGAATTAAGTAATCGAATACGAATAAGTGGTAATTGATTATCACAGTCATGCCATTTTATGTGTTTATACTGAGTAATCGATTAAAATGTTCTTCAAGGCTCAAGTAATAGATTACCAATATGTGGTAATTGATTAGCACAATCCAAAATGGTTTTTCCAAAAACTTGAAACCATGAAACCTTGTCTTTGATGCAATCATGAAATCTTAAATCCTTTTCACAATCCATGTGCTTTTGTAATGCAAGTCAATGAATGTTTATGCAATGCAAAGAATCATAGAATGATTCTTTCCTACATCAAGCAATTTACAAATTCCTTCAATTGAATGGCATGTACAAATCTAAAACACTCATCCATCTTCAGCATATATCTTGATCCACATTCATGCTCCCCCTGTATCTAACAACTTCAAGAATTTGACATTGAGATTAAAGACAAGAAGGGGTCCAAAAATCTGGTGGCTGATCACTTATCAGATTGGTCAATGAAGAAGTCACACATAGAGAGAGAGATTCATGATGAGTTTTCGAACGAATTGCTTTTGGTTGTAAGCGAACAACCTTGGTTTGCTGATATTGCCAACTTTAAGGCAGCTGGAATCATTCCTATTGATCTCAATTGGCATCAAAGGAAGAAGTTTTTTCGAGATACACATCATTATGTGTGGGATGATCCTCATCTGTTCAAACTTGGAACATACAACTTATTGAGAAGGTGTGTCACGAAGGAAGAATCCAGAAGTATATTGTGGCATTGTAACAATTCATCCTATAGAAGACATTATAAAGGAGACCAGACAGCTACAAAAGTGTTACAATCCAAATTATTCTAGCTTTCTATCTCCAAGGATGCCCATGAGCATGTGCTATATTTTGACCAATGCCAGAGAATGAGAGGTATTTCTAGAAGAAATGAGATGCTCCTACAGAATATCCTTGAAGTTGAAGTGTTTGATTGCCGGGGCATTGACTTTGTAGGCCCCTTGCCTTCTTCATATGGCAATGAATATATTTTGGGGGCTATGGATTATGTTTCCAAGTGGGTAGAAGCTGTTACTACTCAGAAGAATGACTCTAAAATAGTCATTAAGTTCATCAAGAAGAACATTTTTTCTCACTTTGGAGTCCCAAGAGTACTCATCAGTGATGGTTGGTCACATTTCTGCAATACACAACTGCAAAAGGTGTTGGAGCATTACAATGTCAGATTTATGTCCTCTTTCCATACAATAGTGACAAACAACAACTTTATATGAGTTTCTAAAGAACCTCTTTTGATTGAAACTTGGTTTCTTTTTCTTCTTCTGTTTTGGAGGTACAAATGTTGTTTTTTGAACACTTTTAAAGCTCCTTTTGTACCCTAATCCAGAGGTGTCACCATACTATTTTTGAGCACTCAACATATCATTTAAATCACTTTTTCCTTTGTTGAGTTTCTCCAAGATATCAATCAGCTCATTGATCTTTGAAACAATCTGCATATATTTTTCTTCTTGATTCAATCTATACTCATCAAAAACTTTTTGCAACATATCACATTTGTTACTAGTTGTAGAGGAAGAAACACAAACACAACCACTTGATTTGTAGCTTGAAGTAAGTTTCTCATTTTCTTCCTTCAAGTTACAAACTTCAGTTTGTAATTCCACAATTTTTGTAAGATGATCTTCAATGTTTTTCTTGAGCTTATTGTTGGATTTAGCAAGCTTTTTAGCATGTTTATGCATCTCTTGAAAAGCAAAAATAGCTTGATCAAGTTCAGAGGTTACCTCATCATCTTCATCCAAGAGATCATCATTCTCTTCATTAACAATTGAGGTGAGGCACATGTTGGCTTCTTCTAATTCAATGGAGGATTCGGAAGTTGAAGATTCATTGTCCTCCCAAGCAATGTAGGCTCTTCTTGGCTTTGCTTCCCTCTTGCCTTTGCTGTCATTTTGTTGTTTCTTCAAGTAGATTGAACATTCTAATTTTATGTGGCCAGGTTTGCCACATTCAAAGCATGTGAAGTTGTTGTCAATCTTCTTGGTGTTGCTAGTGTTGTTGTTGGAATTGTTCTTGTTATTTCTTGTAAATCTTTTGCCCTTATTCTTCTTTAGAAACTTGCTTAACTTTTTCACAATCATGTTCATGCTTTCTTCATTTTCCTCATCATTTGAGTTTTCTTCTTTTTCCACCTTAGGTGTTGCAGCCTTTAGTGCAATTCCTTTGCCTTTTCTTTCTGCATCTTCACCAAAGGTTAGTTGAGATAATTCTAGTTCATACTCAAGTAACTTACCAAAAAGAGCAACCATGGTCATTTGTGAAAGATCTTTAGATTCTTTGATAGCTGTCACTTTTGGTTGTCATGCTCTTGTGAGGCACTTCAAGATTTTGATGTTCAATTCCTCAACATCAAAAGTTTTCCCAAGTCCCAAGAGATGATTCACTATGTGTGTGAATCTTGTTTGGAGTTGAGAGATGCTTTCATTTTGATTCATCTTGAACATCTTATATTCATGTATCAATGAGTGCTTTCTTGATCTCCTCACTTATAACGCCCCCAATCTATTAATCAGGGTCGTTACTAACCACACATCACAATCAAACAGATAATCAATCAGAGTTTAAGCAGTTTGGAGGCATAAACTAGAAGTGACATCATCAAATCACTATCATAACACTGTACATCATAATATGGTGAATATACATCAAAGTTCCACTGTACAATACAAAACTGTACAAATATCCCAT
>PYAF01001378.1:1100867-1132494 GCA_007407185.1 Glycine tomentella | reverse complement strand
AGTAAAGTTCCTAGAAATTCTATTCTAGATTTTCTTGTCACCTATTAGTAATTTATTACCTAGGAGTATTGTATTGAAATTTTTCTAATCTCTATTCTAGGTAAAAAAAATCCTTTAATCACATATTACTAATTGATCTAAAACATTTCCTAAATTACACATTTAACACGTATATAAAAATATTGGGGTGTTACAATCCACGCTACTCGCGTGGAGCTCCAGAGGAAAACATGGTTTTCTAGGGTACTTCCCACGCTACCCACTTGGACATCCACGCTACCCACTTGGGATGGCAGACAACATTGGTATATTTATACATATGGCGCGGGTCGCGCCGCAGGCCAGAAAACCCTAAAACTTGCATTTTTAAGCGTCTTTCAAAGGATTCTAAAGCATGATCATATTTCCTTAGCCCATAAACTTAGATTCATGCTTAATCTAAGCTTAAACACGTGATTAAAATTCAAGGTATTACATCACTTCTTCTGTCCCTTCATGAGTGATCTCTAGCATCTCCCACATTTCCTTGGCACTGGTACATCTAACTGTTCTATAGAATTCATTATAAGAAAGAGCAAAAGTTTTCATATTCTTTACTTTAAAATCATATTGAACAATCCTCTTTTCATCATCATTCATCTCATCCCACTCCTTGGGAATCATGTTATTATCAACTACTTTGATGGGCATCCTAGGACCCTTTTCTATTGCATTCCATGCTCCTAGATCATTGGATTGAATAAAGATCTTCATTCGATTTTTCCAAAAACTGAAATTCTCCCCCTCAAACAAAGGAGGTCTGTTTGAGGCACCTTCCTTGAAGGTTATTTGTGAAGTATTCATTTTTGAAAGAAAGTGATTTTGAGTAACTTTCAAGAGCTAGCTCTTAATGCCAATTGTAAAATATGGGAACACTTCACACTTAACCAAGAGGGGGGTGAATTGGTTAGGCTTGATAATTTAAAACTTTTTCTTGAACAAAATCAGAGTTTTTCCCTTTGGATCTTTATTGTAACACCCTCATATTTAAATGCATATTTGTGAGTTTTCTCATTAAATTATCAATATGCACTTCTATTTTACAAAAATGAGTTTAAGGCAAAAATGACGAAAATGCCCCTAGACATTTTAAAAATGACCAAAATACCCTTACCCTAAAAATGGCTAGATAATTTTGGGAATCCTGTAGGAACTTGAGAAAAGGACAATATACCCTTAGAGAACAAATTATCAACAAAGCAGATAACGAGAAATCATAAATTAGAATTTCTAGGAATTTTAATAGAAATTTTGAAAAGAGCACAATACAGACTAACTCGAGTATCTGAAAAACACAGAAAAATGATAGATACAATCTATATAATTTCCTTTTAATTATAGGATAAATAGACTTATTTACTAAGTCAGTTTAGTAATTTTACTAATTAAAAGCAAATTGGACCAATAAAACTTAGAAAATTGCCATTATATGTAATAAAAGGAAAAATTTTGTAGACTTGGCCCAAAGAACTAGTGTTGGCCGTGTGATGTTCTATCTAAGGAGAAAAACTTGTAGAAAAGTCAAGGATGGTCACATGGAGGGTTAAAGAACTAAGCTTAATCCAATTGGTCCATGTGGAAAGTTGTCATTAATGCCTTAAGACTTTTCAAAGTGCAAAAACCTATTAAATTCAAAGCACCATACGTATGAAATAAAAAGCAAAGGGAATGCCACACCAAATGAGAAGTGACGTGCAAAAGCTAGGGGCAAAGAAGAAGTAGAAAATTCAAAGAAACAAGCATTAGCCAATAAGAACTAAACTAGTGGAAAGTAGCCATAAATGCTTAAGATATTTCAAGATACTAAAAGCTTAGCAAAACTAAGGCACAACCGTATGGAACAAAAAGCCAAAATGAAATTATCTACACAAATTGAGAGTGCACGTGAAGAATAAACTTGGAACAAGGAAGTGTAGAAAATTCATGAATCAATACACTTGGAAGCAAACCATTCATTAGCCAATAAGAAGCAAGCACATGTAAAGTAAGCCATAATCACTAAGGAAGATATTTGAAGATTTTTTAGAAGGCAAAGGCTAACACTTTGGTATAAAAAGCAAGTGGGGACCGTGCACATGGGGAGTGAACGTGCAACATAAGCCTTGTCCCTTTCAAAGAAATTCCAAAACATTTTCAACATAGATCAAGAAGTGGCCGTGCAATTACACCTTCTCCCTTTAGCTTTTCTATCACTTTCAACTTATACCTTCACCCAAAAAGAAAAACCCAAGACTACCTACCTTAAAGTGCACGTGAGAATCAAAGAAAAAGGAAGCAAAAGCTATCAAATTTTAAGGCAAGAAAGGTATGGGAAGCCTATGATAATTATGGTTTAAATATACTAAGAGTCTTAATTTGCTTTACAATTAAGCTTTACCTATTAGAAATAGTAAAAATTGTCTCAAAGAATTAAATTGGTTTAATGAATTTATTAAGTGAAGAAGTAAATTGAATTTAGTTTAATAGATGTTTAGTAACATGAATAAATTAAATCTAGCATAATGAGTATTTGGTTAAGAGACTTGAACCTTGGTGTGTAATGATTTAAATGATATTTATATTTTACTAAAGTTTATGTGGCTGATTACTATGTATGTCTATTAAATTTTATGTTGAAAGAATGTTGGAATTTTGTGTATCATGTTGAACCATGATTAATCAATATTTGAGTTTTAATAAATTATGGCATGTTTTGAAAATTCTTGGAATAGACTGTGGTTGTAAGATTTTCTGTAAATAAGTATATATATATTGTTGTTCCATGAACTTTCAAATATATTGGACCACTGTATTAGTTTTATGTTGAAACATATGAAACATAGAGTGAAGAACAATATTAAAGAATAAATAAGGGAATCATTTATGCATATGCATATGCCCTGCGGGGGTTAAGCCGCGTTACCTCAAGAGGAGGTGTGTCAGATAGCTTGACTAAGTCTATGCGTTCAGACAAAAAGGAGTCTGAGCTGGGGGATAGTTGTGGCGGTGAGGACCACACCACCATGATGATCACATGGATGGAGGTGACCTTCCTATTGTAACATCGACCTACCCTGACTGATTGGATAAGTTCTGGGTCACAAGAGAAAGTGGGGCTATCTTGACTATGGTACCATTTGATAAAATTTTGAGAAAGTCATGCATCATATAAACGGATAAGCATGCATCTTCCATGAATTTTATGAACAATAATCATGATTATTTATAGATATGCTCATTTTATTTAAACTGTATTTATCATAGACTTACCCTATTTTGTGTCTGTAGTTGACACCTGTGATGACCCCAATTTATTTGGGCTAGCAGATGAACAGTAGTAGCTGAGCATGGATGTTGGATTGAAGATATGCATGGATGATGTGATGAAGATGTTGTGATGTTTACTAATTTATGGCTTTTGATATGTATTTTGGACTGTTTGTATATTATTGGATCTATATTATGGACTGTACTATGGATTGTTTATATTAAATTGTATGTTGTGGTGAACTCACGAACGTAGTAAATTAAATAGCTCGCTTAGAATGTTAGTTTTACATAAACGAATTAGTTAGTAGAAAAAAATTTTCGTAAATATAATAAATAAAAAGTTAAGTATAATAAAGGAATAAGCTAAGGAAATTTAGGCGTTACATTTATCACTTTTGAAACCAAGAACCTTTATTCAATCTAATGCTCAATCCAAGGTATGCAATAGCTCAAGAACTTTGTTGATAACAAAAACACACAATCAAGAATAACAGAATATAACCAATATTGTAACATCCCAAAAATTTAAATGTTAGTTAGAGATAAAAAGAGACATTACAAAAATGTTTGAGGAGAAATGACCATATTGCCCTTCCCTTAAAACTGAAATTACGAAAATGCCCTTAGATATTTTGATTAGATATTTTAAGGTGGAAATTACAAAAACTGTAATTGCAGTCAGTTTCTGGAAAACTTTAGAATTCTATTATTCAATATTATCTATAGATAGAAGAGCTCAAATCAAACTTGACTTCCTACTAGAAAATGCCATGTGTAAAGCCATAAGGGAATTAGATTCTTCTTCATCATCAAAAATGACATGTACATAAAGTAACATGAAATGAAGCAAGATTTCTCTCCCTTCCTCTAGTATTCACGTGAAAGATGGAGAACCATGGAGAAGCTTCATGATTTGCCAAGTGGAAAGACACTTGGAAGAAAGAAGGAAGAAGCTTCAAGACCATGACAAGTGGTGGGACACTTGTAAATGTCATGACAAGTGTAGGGACACTTGTAATGGAAGCATCATGACTTAGGAGATTTTTGTAAATATTCTATTATTTTCCAAACTCTATATAAAGGGGAGAAGGGAGGCCTTAAGTGGAAGTCATTCTCAAGACTTCATCCTACTACACCTTCACATGAATCTCTTTCATTCTTTCATTTCATTTTCATCCTTTCCATTCCTTTCCAAAGCATCAAATATTAGACAAGCCTTTCATTATTTCAAGACATTAAGGTGCAGCCAAATACTTGGAGGAATTGGAAGCAAACTTTTTTGAGGTAGGTGCAAGTTAGTTTCATTTATCATTTGATTCTTGAGATAATTCGTATGGTTGTAAGCTGAATTTTGGACTATTTTGAAATTTTCATATCTCCCTCTATACTTAACCAAATTAGATGTTTGACCACTAATTTTAAATCTTAGGATGTCCTCTATGTTCTCCTAAAACATGGGACCAAACTAAGTAGTGAATCATGCCCAGAAATTATTTTAGCTCAGGCTGTCCAAAACTGTCCACACCAAACAGCTTCTACCATCTGTTTTGAAAAATTTATTTCTCTCTCATTTATTTTTCAAATTAGGTGTATGATATATGGAGTTAAAGATCTAAATGTCAACTATAACATATAAAAATTTCAGCTAAAACTAGATTTTTTACTGATTGAAATCGTGAAAACTCTAGGAGATTTTAGTGTAGAATTTTGAGACTACTGGCAGATTTGAAGTTCTATTTATAAAATATTATATCTAGAGTTTTATAACTCAAATTGAAGCATGTGATACCTTTTTAGAAATCTTAGGAAGTCTAGTTTAACATACTAAAAGATGGGAATTTAATGACAGTTAAATGCGTATAGATTATAGGAAGAACCAAATCATATGTAGTAAGAAATCTTGTTGTTATGACGTTCTTTGTTATGATTTTCTTTTGTGATGATGAAATCTTGATGTTTTGTGGCATAATTGTATGACATGAGTTATGTAGCTTTGCATGTCATTGAGCATGTCATGTGCATTAAGAAAGATAAAAATAAAAGACCTGAAGGGTGATACGGTTAAGCCGAGCACGACCCTGATGGTGCCCAAAGGGTGATACGGTTAAGCCGAGCACGACCCTGAGGGAAAGACTAAAGAAAGATAATACCTGAAGGGTGATACAGTTAAGCTGAGCACGACCCTGATGGTACCCAACGGGTGATACGGTTAAGCCGAGCACGACCCTGCGGGAAAGACATATTGACCCAAGGGTGATACAGTTAAGCTGAGCATGACCCTATGGGACCCTAAAGGGTGATACAGTTGAGCTGAACACGACCCTGCAGGAGCAACCTAAGTCTAGTAATGAGCTCATTGTCTAGTTTAGGGTATTAAAGAGTAAAATAATAAAGGTAAGCTATGCATTAACATGATTGAAAATGATGCTTGCATTAATGATGAAGTATGAGATTATTTTTAAGTGTTTGTGAATAAAATGAATATACTTCAGGTTATATGTTTATGAAATTAAAAATCAACTATAATTGTTCACATGTTTTCTTAATAAACCAAAGTAGCTGGAATGATGATGATAACACTGTATGATAAGCAAATTTTCACCTACTGGGAATTCTTTGGAATTCTCACTGTTTTAGTATATTCTCGAGTCATTCCAGACAAGTAAATCGAAAGGAGGAGCTACAAAGTGAGGACAAGTTGTAAGATTTCTTTTAATGTTGCGGACTTGTAGTATTTTGTTATATGCTTTGTAATATATGGACATTACTATTATTGAAGGGAATATTATTTACAAGTTATTACTAAATTGTAATTTATCCAAGAGACCAAAAAGCCTCTACAGGCTCAATATAAGCGTAATTTTCTAATATTGAGATAAGTTTTTATCAATCGATTTTGGTTAAAAATTTTACGTTAGAAAAGTTAACATCTTCTAGTTACGTATTATGACCTAGGCATATTATAGTAATTGGAAGGACGTTACAAATATAGAGAAAATAAACAACACACAAAGATTTATACTGGTTCACTTCAAACACTATGAAGCTACATCCAGTTTTCTTCCACTCAACACTAGAATGGAGTTTCACTATTGCAATTTTCAGTTCTTACAAGTTAATACAAAGTCTCTCTTTATCAACCCTAGATAAAGTTCAGAAATCTAAAACTTTATTAGATTCTTAGAGACAACCCACTAAGAACACTACTCAGTTTAACCCCTAGAGAAACTCTATCTCTAGATTACAAGCAAGAAACCCAATTACAATAGTCAATCAAATACAGAACTCACAAAAGAAATACAACCTCAAAGTTTAAGGAAGGAAGTCACCTGATAATCCAATGAATGATATGCATGTGAATGATTACACCAGGTTGAATAATGAATACAAACTCAGAACATCACTTCCCTTAAGCTTTGAAAAAGAACTTCTTGCTTTTAGAAACACTTAACAACCCATGAATGTTTTTGTGAAAAGCAAGAACTCTATGAACCCAGAGAATCACTAAAAGAATGTTTAGAAATCTTTAGAATGCTCAGAATACGAATTGATCAAGTCAGTAAAACAGCTGAGCAAAGGTTCTATTTATAACAAACTTTCTAACCGTCAGTAATCGATTAAATACGCTCCCATAATTGATTATTTTTCTCATGTAATCGATTACATATGCTCCTGTAATCGATTAAACTGTTCAATAAATTTCTGGGTATGAGCAACGAACAAAATAATCGATTATTACGACATGTAATTGATTAAACCAGACAGTTGCACAAATATAAAAACACCGTGTAATCGATTACAAACTTTGGTAATCGATTAAACCAGGAGGAACCTGTATAAAACTGGTTTGAACTATGTAATCGATTACTGCATTTGGTAATCGATTAAAACAGGAAACAACATAAAATGTTTTGAACTATGTAATCGATTAATTCAATTGGTAATCGATTAAAACAAGAAACAACATAAAATGTTTTGAACTATGTAATCGATTACTTTAATTGGTAATCGATTAAAACAGGAAACAACATAAAATGTTTTGAACTATGTAATCGATTACTTCAATTGGTAATCGATTAAACCAGGAAACAACATAAAATGTTTTGAACTATGTAATCGATTACTTCAATTGGTAATCGATTAAACAAGGAAGGTAGTATTTTCTGTTTGGCCTATGTAATCGATTACAACAGGTTGGTAATCGATTAAACTGTTCATCAAAGCTGTTTATAAGTGATCTAAGGTAAAATAATCGATTATTTCGATATGTAATCGATTACTTTGTTCTTAAATAGATTTCCAGAAAGCACCAAGAACAAAATAATCGATTCTTTTCTTGATATAATCGATTAATCCAGTATGAAATATTATTTTTCCAAAAACTCTTGATTTATTTCAAAACTTTAAACAAACTATTAATGCCTTGTGAATTCTATTTCTTAAACTAATTGACTTGATGAATGATATTACTGCAATGTATTTGGATCACCAGAAACACTTCTTCCTTTTGCATTTAATCACAAGACATTCTTCAATCCTTCAAGGCATGTTGAAAGCTAAAACTTGAACCTTGAACCAATGTTTTCTTATGCTTCAAGTAGCTCCCCCTGAAATCAACACTTGTCACTAGGATTATAGGAGGCACATGTTCTTTAACAATTTTTACATGCGTTTGATGTATAACTATATCATGTACAAAAGTAATAGATAACAACACACAAATAGATTTAAGTCTAGATATAGGTAAGAATGTGTTAAAGAAATCTATGTATTTTATTTGCCTTCATCCTTTGGCTACTAATCTAGCCTTAAACTTTTCTATTGTTTAATTTGGATTTAATTGCTTTTAAAGAATCCATTTACATCCTGTTATTTTGTGTCCTAGAGGTAACTCTACTAATTCCTATGTTTTATTAGACAACAGAAAGTCTATTTCATCATTTATAGCTTCTTGCAAAAAATTGGCATCTATAGATATTCAGTTCCATGTTATAAGTATAAAAATTAGGACTAAAATCTTTATCTATGTGTGCTCTTTTACTTCTTTTAGGTTCATTAAAAAACATTATTAGAATAATAGGTGCATTTGAAGAAGTAGAATCCCCGCTATTTTTCAAATGAAAAATTGTCTTCATAAAAAACAAGGTCATTCAATTCAATAACAATTTTCTCATTTAAATAAAAAAAATCTATAAGCTTTACTATTAATTGTGTATCCAATGAAAACACATTCATATGCTCTACTTGCTATTATTTTTTTCATTTAGGATCTAGAATCCTAATATAAGCCAAACAAATCCAAGTTCAAAGATAGTATAAATTTTGTTTCTTGTTTTTCAACAATCCATGAGAAAAAGATTTACTATTTGATTTAGGCACTCTATTAATCATGTAACATACATTTAGCAAAATTCACTCCACCAAAAAGATATTGTTTTTCTTCATCTTTATCATTTATTTAAGGAGAATGTGATGTGGTTTTCTCATGAGTCATTCCTTGATAGCTGTAAAACACATTAAAAATTTCTAAATCATATTTTGTTCCTTTATCACTAGACAATCTTTTTATTTTCTTATTTAATTGATTTTCTACTTCAAAAACAATTAATTTAAACATATCAAAAGCACCACTTTTATTTTCCTTAAAATATACAAATGTAAAATTAGATTGATCCTCAATAAAAGTGATAAGTATCACTTTCCCTTTCTAGTTAACACTCCATGAAATTCACATATATCATTATATATTAAATCAAGAGTTCCAATTTCTCTTATTACCGAATTAGGAGGAGCCTTTGTATTTTTAGCTTGATAACAAAATTCACATATTTCAAATTCATCTGTAGAAAATTCACATATTTTATTAGTTCTAAATTACTTTTTTTAATAATTTATTTCATAGCATGACATAGTCTTAAAGGACAAACATTAGAAGTATGTAATATGTAAAAACAAACAACTTTACTCATTTCAATATTCTTTGTATAAGTCTTCCCTACAAAAACATTTTTCTTTGTAAGGGTATACAAAAGCCTTTATGGTCGGAATAAATCCAACTTTCTTAAGAAGATGGCCTGAAACTAAGCTTTTCTTCATCTCTAGAGCATGTATAACATCTTTAAGAACAACAATCTTTCTACATGTAAACCTCAATTCCACTTCTTTTGTCTCAACAACAATAGTGGCATAGAAATATCCCAATAATATTTTCTGGTTCTTAGTAACATAATAGGTGTAACACCCCAAAATTTTGAAATCACAGTCAATTATTATAACTAGAGACAATATAGAAGGATTTAAGGAAAATGACGAAAATGCCCCTGGATATTTTGGAAATGACTAAATTACCCTTAGGAAGTTTAGCCAAACATTTTAAGGAGGAAATCTTATAAATACCCTTGGATGTTTTGAAAATGACCAAGAATACCTCTAGGGAAACAATTACAGAGATACTTGAATATTCTTGGAAATGACGATTATACCCCTAGGGTAAGGGGTAAAATTACCAAAATGCCCCTAGGTCAAAACTGACCAAGATGACCTTAGAAATTAATGGGAACCTGAGCATAGGATAAAATACTTTTAGATAACAAATTATCAGCAAGGTTGGTGGCAAAGAATCCTAAAATAGAATTTCTACGAATTTTGGAAGATAGGATGAAAAAGAGCTTAATCTAGACTACCTTAGGTATCAGAAAATTATAAGAAAAGTGTGGACATAATCTATGAAGTTTTCTATTAATTATGGAAGGAATAGATTGCCTAAATAAGTTAGTTTAGTAATTTTAATAATTAAAGGCAATATGGACCAATAAAAAATTAGGATTTTGCCATTACATGTAGACAAAGGAAAATTTTGCACATTTGGCTCTAGGAATAAGAGTTGGCCGTGTGATATAAGATAGAAAAGCAATAGAAGGCCTTCATATGGAGAGTACATGTGAAGAAAAGCAAGAGATAAGGAGTAATAGAAAGGTCAAAACACTAGCCAATAGAAACCAAGCTAGTGAAGATATTTTGAGACAAAAGGAATCTTCACAAAACCATGGCGTTCTATGGATAGGGAGAAAGGAAAAACCAAATAAAAGGCCTTCACACTTTAAAAGAGCACGTACAAAGCAAGCTAAGGGAAGAAAGAGGAAGAATTTGGACATTTGGTGAGAAGAAAAACAAGGACTCTTCACCATTGGTCCACTTGTAAAGCTAAAGCATTATAGTTTGAGAAAATATGTTGCACTTCAAGGGGAAGGGACCGAAATTTGGGCTGTACCAAGCAAAGGTTACGTACAATTAACCAAAGGGAAATGGTGTAAAAAAGTCAACTTAGCCACTTGTAAAGGGAAAAAAGGATTAGCCAATAAAAAGCAAGCAACTTGAAAGATAAGGCAATTATAGTTTTAAGAGATAATTCTACCAAAAGCCTAGTATTTTACGTAGGAAAGGAGAAAGGCTTTCTCTCCAAGGAATAAAACTCAACGTGCAACATGAGCTTGAGATAAGGCGGTGGAAGAAAAAGATATTTGTATATTTTTTTCAAAGCAAAGGCTACAACTCTATATAAATAAGTGACCGTGCAAGCTTGTCTCTCTCAAAAACAATTTCAAAAGAAACCAAGAAGTGGTCGTGCATAATACTCTCCTTATATCCTTCTCACTTTGATCTTTTCTATCCTTTTATACCTTTTACCAAAAAGGAAAATCAAGGCCTATCAACCCTTGGAAGCTCACGTGAAGAATAACAATCCTAGGAGCAAAGCTATTCAATTTGTAAGGAGGACAATAAGGTATGGGGAAGTTTATGATCATTCAAGTTTGAATATAAATTATGTTGAGAATTCTAGTTGGTTTCATAAGAAAGGAAGTTTTGCATATTAGGTGTTTGATAAAATATCTCAAAAAGATTAAGATGGTTAAATAAAATGATTATTTGAATAAATGATTTGATTTTGGTTTAATGAATGCTTGGTTTAATAAATAACTTGAAAGTAGCTTAATGGGTGATTGCTAAGTGACTTGAAGCTATATATGACTATTGATTAAAATCATGGATGGTTTTATTAAAATTTGGATGTTGTACTAAAGTTTAAGTATTTTAAGTATTTTATACATCTTTGAGCATAGGTATTTTAGGATGGAAACATGCTTACCACATGGAATTCTATAAAGATTAATGTTAACCATAGTTTAAGTATAGCTTAATCGGTAAATAATTGTAAAGGAATATGTTGCTACAAAAAAAAAATTAAGGTTGACCGAAATTCTACCATGTATCCCTAAGGATATATATTTATTTGGATGCTAGGAATTAGTTGAAATATGTTTATTTATTCTCAAGGTTATGTTAAACTAAATAAAGATTGATGTTTAAGTAGCTTTACTTAAAGTATTTCATGTTTTCAAGCTTGTGCACAAGGTGTTTGATAATTGATGAAATATGTTAAGAATTGTTGGGTTAAATCTTAATTTTAAGATTGAATTATATTAGCAAAAGTTATGAATGATTTCATGTGTTATTGAGTGATGTGGTATAATTGGATAAAGATTAACATGTTGCTTGGTGGTATTATAATTTTGATGATGAGGAATAAGTTAAGAGGTGTAGTATGTTGATGATGAAGTATTGGAATCCTTGTGTTGTGAAATGTGTTGTGATTATTTGTGGATTCCAAGAGTTGTGTTGAATGATGGCTATATGCTTAGATTGTTGAAAAGCTTTATGTGATGGTGGAAATAAGCTTTACGTGTTGTTTAAAAAGCATATGCCATCAGTTGTAAAGATGTTGAATTTAGAAGAGGAATAATTCAAGATGCGATAAAAATGAATCATTCATGCATTTTCATATGCATATGCCTGGCGGGGGTCATACTGTGAAGTTGTTTGTCAGATAGCTAGAGTTGAGATACGATGGTTCTAAGGTGATGAGCTAGGGGGATAGTGGCTGTGGGGAGATCACCTACCCATGATGATCACATGTAGAGTGGGTGTGAGTCCTATTGCAACGCAGACCTATCCCGACAGGATCGATCCAACTCACGAGGTGTAAGCTATATGACTGTGGCCACTGATGATGATTTAATGATTTCCTGAGATCTCAGTCATGCATCATATAAAGAAGATGAGCATGCATTCCTTGCATCACATGATGAGTATGTGGAATAGTTATCTGTTGATGAGTATGTTGTGTATTGAATAAGATATGACTTCATCCATGTGCTGCTTAGATGGGGTAATTTAATCTGTGGGTGAATCCTTTGTGTTGTTATTTTATAAACATTATTATTACTATATACGTATATATGCTGTTAGGTATGTTTGTATTCAAAATTCGTTGTCATAAACTTACCCTATTTTGTATCTGTGGTTGACACCTGTGATGACCCCAATCTGTTTGGGCGAGCAGGGAAGCAGTGGAGCATAAGCTGAGAAGGATTGTGAAGAAAAGATAATAAAGATGTGTTGATGATGTATACTAGATTTAAATTAGTTGTATTTTACGTTGGCGGGTACTTGGGACTGTATGAACTATACTTTGGTCTGTATTGATGGACTGTACTTTATTATTTTAATTAAACCGTGGAGAGAAAGAATTTGTTTATGATATAAACGACTAGTAACATTTGCAAGCAAAGAGAAATGATTTTCGTGAAAAATTTATAATTAAAATCATTCTAATACAAAGCGGAAACGAATTTTCATATAAAATCAATTAAGCACAAGAGAGCAATGAGGGGCGTTACAATAGGTCTTAAACAAAGATTTATCATAGTAGACATGACACATTACGCCAATGTCTACCCACCATCCATTGGATCCTCCAACTACATTGATTTTAGAAATCATAGCAATAAGTTGGTCCTTAGTAAGATTTGTTTGCAGGGGCAAAATGATTCCTAAGGCAACAATGTCTAGCCAAATGACTTACCACAATTATAAGAATTAAACTATCTTGAGGTGGTGGGGGTTTTCCCATTCTAATTACTCATTTTTTAACTTTTGGTTTCAAGACAACAAACATGGATTTGACAATAGCAAGAACTTCCTTTTTTTAATCTTGTTTTTGGGCTTCCTTCTTAATACACAATTGAGTAATCAAACTTTCCAAAGAAAATTCTTTTGTTTTATACCTAAGGATGCTGTAAAAAAATTCCAACTAGGAGGAAATATCAATTACTATAGCTACTTAAAATTGTTCTTGTAAAGTCATACCTTTAGAGATGATTCCATGAAGCAATCTTTTGGAGTAATGTAGTGATCGGTAGACATGGTAGAAATGAACATGTTGAAATTGTTGTTGTAAAGGTTGAAAAATTACCATGAAACAAAAATATTAAATTAAGGTTGTGTGCATACTAGTTTTCTCCCTTTAAGATGTTTCATAGCGCAACCTGAATTATGTAACAATATATAAGATCATTAAATACTTTCCATTACACTTAGGGAGCACTTGGTAGACGAATTTTGTTTACTTTCCTAGGAATCTTGGATGGGAAACTATGACTCCCATGTTTGATATGTAATTACTAAAAAACGATAGCCAAGAAATTATGATTCCCAAGAATCAATTTTTTTCTCACTTTTCCGCAAAAATATTCCTAAGGAGGGGGGCAAGAATCCAACTATCCAAAGTGGAGAGAAAATTTTAGTTATATATTTCACATGAATCTTTAATTCCCATGAAACATATTAAGACTAACCAAACATATTTTACACATTTTCAATTATATTAAAACTAACTACACATATTTTAGACATTTTAAAGAATCATGATTCTTAGGAATCAACTTTCCCAAAATCCCAGGAATCATGTTTTTTGGGTAGGTATTAGTAGTGTAAAGACCTTCACTGTGGCACGGGTGGCGCCAGATCCCGCGCTGATAGCGCCTGGATCCTTCAGCAGAAAACCCTGTTAAGGGTGTGGCCCGGGTAGCGCCAGAGCTGGCGCGGATGGCGCCAAGGGCACCAGGATCTCTGGAAGGGCACGCCTGGGGCGCCAGTTGTGGCGCTAGGGGCGCCAGAATTCCCAGCTGGCGCGAGTGGCGCCAAGTGTGGCGCTGGTAGCGCCACAGGTTCTGGAAGCTGGCGCTGATGGCGCCACAGTTTCTGCAGCTGGCGCGGATGGCGCGGCATCCCGCGCGGATCGCACGGGAAGGTCGGTGCAGACTATATTAAAGGGAGGATCGCGTTTTGGAGGAGAAGAAAACCATTTTCTTCTTCTCAGAGCTCCAGCAGCCATGGAAGAGCTTCCCAAGCTCCCATGACCTTGCCTGATGACCCTAAACGCTTCCTGAACCCTTTAATCACCCTAGAAACCAAGTGAGAGCGAGAATCCTTCCTCCACCTTCATTAAAACCCCAGAGAAGCTCTTCTTAGAGGAAAGCTGAAGAGAACTCGAGTACCGGCGAGGAACGGCGGTGGTTCAGCGTCACCAGGGCTCGGGAGAGCAGCCCAGAGGTCTTCCTCAGCAGTTCTGAGGTAAGAAACTCGAGTTTCTCCGATTGATTTTGGATTTGGGGGTTTCCTGTGAATAGTGACCCATCTGTGATAGGGCTAGAATTAGCTCTGGGTCCAGTTGGGAGAAGTGTTTAGAATGATGTGAGGAGGAAGGATTAGCTTTCGGTTTATGATTTGGTGACTGTTGGTTTTGGCTCTAGGTGAGGGCATGTGTGACTTGGACTGAGTCACTTGATATGAGACATGCCAGAGCCTTACAGATGGGCTTGTCGTGCCTGAGAAGGCCATGGTAACGGTGTCCTGTGATGTGAACCGTTCAAGCCCTGAGAAACCCAGAGGACTTGGGTCTTTAGAGCTTTTGAGCTCACTGTTGCTGGCTTGTGTTGAGTCTGGAATGACTCTGAGGCCATGGATGGATCTGAGATAGACCATTGAGGGTCTATGGAAAGGCTTGTAGAATATAAGCCTGATGAACCTTAGGTAGATGACCTGGGTGATAGAAGGGACTGAGGTTTCCTTCTCTGAGGCAGCGGATATCTGCTTGATGAGCTTATGCATGATTATATGCTTGAATGGTCTGTGATGTGTGCTTGTATGCCTTGGTAGGGCTTGACACAGTGGGTGTCAGAGGAGCAGACCATCAGTGGAGGCTAGAGCTGTAAGGCACGGCTAGCCAGGTAAGCTCATTGTTCTGGGGTTTTCCCCTTATTCTGGTTTGCCACCCGTATGGGTGATGTATGATATGTATATATGCATGTGTTCTGAGCCTGAGAGGCTGATGAACAGTGCTTTGAGTGAATCTCAGACCGTTCTAGATATTTGGAATATGTGATGGCCTAGTGTGTGCTGGGCTGTAATGATGAACCCTAGGATAGACACTAAGACAGTGTGAGGGTTATGAGACACCTGATATGGCAGGTGTGAGGCCGTGGGCCTTTGAGGGAATGCAGATCATGAGATGGTCTGTGATGGAACCTAGAAGATACTGGATGAGTATCAGGCTAGTTGAGGTTCCCTAGCCAGAGGAAGAGCTTGAGGACTCCCTGGAATAGCTGAGATTCCTTGGGAGGTGCCACTGCTCTCCACCTAAGACCTAAGGACAGATGGAACTGTGTGGATGTTCCTCCTTAGGCAAAGATATTGGAAGTCCTGGAGGTGATTGCCCTATATGGATGTTCTTGCCCAGGCATGTGTTGTGAAAGTCCTGGAGGGTATTCCCAGGCCAGATGATAGACAAATATGTTGTGTCTCTAAGAGAGGGCTTCCCGAGGGGGACTAGAGCCTAGGGCCTCTTAGATGAGCCATATCTATATTCACAAAGTCCTGAGTTGAGGGATCTCCTCAGGAAATGTTGGTATGATATAGAGGCGGTGCCTCTCTTGTGTTGAGAAGTGTCCAGGGGATGACACTTATGATAGGTACCGCTGTGAGATATCTGTGAGACAGGCTATGAGAGCCAGGAGGAGATACGGATGCCATGGTGATGGCTTTGATCTCTGATTGGATGGCTGTGAGAGCCATAACGAGGTGGAATACCTCTGATGCTGAGAGCATCTAGTTATGGATGGCTGTGAGAGCCATGACGAGGTGGAATACCTCTGATGCTGAGAGCATCCTGTTATGGACCCAGATGGCTGGGATGTGTGAAAGCTAGGATGATGTCCTAGGCTTTGTATGTGAGAGCGAGGATGGTTTCCTTAGCTCTGTTTATATGTTTTGTTTATGCTTGGAGGTGAACCAGGGTTAGGGAGGATTTTCCAGAACCCTGAGTTTACTGAGACATTTGTCTCACCCTGTGTGGGGTTTGTGGTTTTCAGGTGCTTCTTGAGGAGAGGAGCGACCTCAGGGAAGGAGGCCTTAGTGGACCTGACCGGCTGGAGATTAGGCTGCAGTAGAAGACCAGAGCAGAGCTTCAAGAGATGAAGCTGGTCTTAGCATCTCTGTGTTATTGTAGGGTGTGTGTACACCCATTTATACTATACATATTTGTTGTATGACCCAGCTGTGGTCTTGTTTTTGAGCATGTATATGTACAGATGTTTATGTTGTATAGAATATGTTCCCTCCTGACTTTCTTTGTTTGGTTTTATGTATCTGCCTATATTGTTGTTTATGTTTTATTTGGATCAGCAGAGGCTTGTTTTATGATGCTTTGTGTGTGTTTTATTCCATTCATAATGTAATCAAGATAAACGATTCTACCGCTTCCGCACCGCATGTATTTAACGCCGATAGCGTGATCTGGATATCATTGATGATAACATACCGGAGACGTCCAGGGTGTTACAAGTAGGATTTCAAAAACCCACCCAAAATTGGAAAAACCAAAATAAAAAAATGTTCTTGGGTTTGGGTGGGTTGTTGGATTTTTCGCATCTAGAAAATGTGTTTATGTATTTTTAGTCTGGTGGATGCATATTTAAATGTTTGAAATCGTCGGTACCTGACACGTCTGAGTAGTATGATGATTTATTGATAAAATCATATTATTTTGTTGTTATGTTGTAGTCTTGTAGAGAGTAGAGACTTGAGCCCAAACCTAGCCTAGTCCTCAACCAACTCATACCATTAAGTGAATCCAAGAATTTTCCCCCAATCTCACTCAAACCCTAATCCCTTTCCGTTCACTTCAATCCTTCATTCATTCCTATGTAAAAAGCCACGCAGATCTAGAACCCTTAGAACTAAGAAGTTGAGTCACACTCTGAAATTGTAACCGAGGAATGAAGTGGTGTGTTATTGTTGGTTCCTTGCCTGAGTCACCTCTCTTTTGTTTGAGACTAAGTCTCATTCTGTTTGTGTCACATTATCAATACGTCTCTTGTCTTTTTTTTTTGTTTGTTTTATATGCTTCATTCTTAGTTTCCCTTTTGGGTTTTGATTTTAGCGTTTCTTTCATTTTCAGACTCGAGAGAGGAGACCCCAATCTTTGCTTTTTTTTTTATCCAAGGTTTACTTCCTATTTGCTATTGCATAGTTGACCTGTGATTTTATGTCTTCATTTGTATTAGAACTTTATTCAATGTTTTAATTTCTTTGCATTCTTAGTGTCATTGTGCTTTAATTCCTTTGTGTTCTTAGTGTCTCTAAGTTCTTAATAAGCAATAGACTAAATATAAATTTATTCAATAATCAATTTCATGAACAATATTTTTAAAGGATGCAATACATTTATTATCTTTTTTATTGGATTTTTAGCTAGTTATCTGGCTTAATAGTATTAGAACAAAAGCTTATTTCATATAATGATGGAGGTCCATTGCAAGCTAAAGGTCTAGAAGGAGAGCTTGAATGGTGAGCTTTAAAGGACCCATGACAAGAGCTAGAACCCAAGCCCTTCAAGACCACATCAAAGCTAACTTGGGCAAACATAAAGAAGCACACCAACTCAAGGATAACAAGGACTAGATTTTGATGTTTCAAGTTCAATTTAATTACATAAGTTCCAACACTTGTTAGTAGCAAAAGTAGTGACAATAAAAAGGTTGTTAAGTGCAATTGTGTAAAGAGGTGTAGGTGCACTTGTGTGTAATTTGTGTAGCACCAAAGTAAGCTTACTGGTTGCACTTAGAAGTTAAAATATTGCACCATTGGTAGGGATTGGATTTGTAACATCCTAAAAATTATATCTTGAATTTATATTTATGATTGAATTAATTATGGAAATGTGATGATAATAGGATACAAGAAGAATAAGATAAATTTATTTGTGAGAAACAAAGGAACACTTCAAAACAACCAAGAGGGGGGGTGAATTGGTTGAACCTTGTCCAATTAAAATTTTAAAATCAGAGTTACCACAGGATCTTAATCACATTTAGAAATAGTTTTAATACCAACAATCAATATTCAATCAAATTCCCTTTTCACAAAGAATAGAAAACAGAGTACAGAATTCTGAGCAATGATATTGATTCACAAACAAAGTAATTAATAGATGAAGAGATTAACAGAAAGATTAGCCACAAATTTTATAGTGGTTCACCTCAAACACTATGAGGCTACATCCAGTTCTTCCACTCAACACTAGAGTAGAGTTCCACTATTGCAAAACAATTATCCTTACAAGCAATTATACAAGTCTCTCTTTATCAACCCTAGATAAAGTTCAGAAGTCTAAAACCCTATTAGACTCTTAGAGACCAAATCCCTTTGCCAAGAACACTACTCAGCAAAAAACTAAAGAAACACTACTCTACACTTGCAAGAAACTCATATACAATAGACCAATCTTTACAAACAATTCAAATAGCAATTTACACCATCAAAGAACAAGGAAAGACATCACCTGATAATCCAAGAATTCATGTAGATGTATGAATTCACGAATTGAATGACAGATAATCAACTTAATGTATTCCCTTTCCTTAATCTTTGAATGAACAAATGCTTCACCTTCTTAATTCAACAACCCATATGATTTTTGTGAAGCTAGGTATGTTTATAACACAGAGAATCTCACTAATGAAAGCTCAGAGTTTTTGTGAATGCTTTAGACTTCAAAATTTCGCAAATGATCAAAAGTTACAAACCTCAGCCGAAGAAGTTCTATTTATAACAGCTTTTTAACTGAAAATAATCGACTAAACCCGCTCCAGTAATCAATTATTTAGCATATGTAATCGATTAAATCAAGATAGTAATCGATTAATCTGTTTATAAAACGTTCTGAGTTTCAAGAACGAACCATTTAATCGATTATTCCGATACGAAATCGATTAAGCCAGAGGCACATGTTTTTCCAAAATAAACCTCGTAATCGATTAAGGAAATAATGTAATCGATTAAAATGATTCTGAGCTTTTCTGGGTTTAGACAAAGAACAATATAATCGATTATTCCTTGAAGTAATCGATTAAGACAGTCAGCTTGTATTTTCCTAAGATGCATGTTCAGGCATGTAATCGATTAAACAAATATTGTAATCGATTAAGACAGAGAGTTCCAACTTTTTCATAAAAGCCTGAGTAATCGATTAAACCGAGATGTAATCGATTACAATGATCATGTTTTGTTTTTAAAGAACACGAAGAACAAAATAATCGATGCTCTTATTTATGTAATCGATTATTTATTAGCAACTTTATTTTTCCAAAAACTTTTCATTCTAAGTGCCTTTCTAAACAATTTCTTTTACTTAATCAATTAATTCAATGACCTTTAAATGAATGAATGAATCATGATGCATATACTTGGATTATCAGATCATATACTTCCTTTTACAAATGATCAAATTGATTCTTCAAGTTTTCCTTTGAGCTTATCCTTTTGTGCATGTTTGAAAGTCAAAAACCTTGAAGCTTGATCTTCATTCATTGATACTTGGCTTCACTAGAATCAACAACCTCCCCCTTTTTTGACTTTAAACATGCCAAATCTTCCATTTGATTAAGCAAAGATTCTTGGAGATCAATTTGCATAAGCTATTGTTTGACAAGCATTATAAACCTGAAAACTTTCAAACAATCTAGCCAAAAACAAGTGTTAAAGCACATGTTGTTCATGAAGCATTCAATCAATCATGTTTCTATTAGTATAGGTTTAGTTTTACACTTAAAACTCCCCCTAAATTTCAGCATCCCTTCAAATTAATTTCTGGGCAAAAATTTGAATAAAAAACAGGGATAAACAGAGTATATATCAAACTACTCCCCCTTAATCAATTCTCCCCCTACTTGGCTTGTTAAAAGTCAAAAATTATGTGAGCACAGCGGATTTAATACTGAAATTGCATAGAGTCATTAATATATGGGGCAAGTTCATAATGAAATTAATAAACAGAACACAAATAGAAGTAAAAATAGAACATGATATTAATCAGATCATACTTAATCTAAATTATCCTAAATTTTAGCAGATGCTTGATCATTCATATTAACTTCAATAGCATCCAGCCTTTCCCTAATTTCTTCTAAGTCTACATGAGTTTCAGCCTTGAAGTCCTCTTGAAGCTTCAGCATAGTATCCATTTTTGAATCATTTGGGATTCAAAATCAGAGAAGGCTTGAGGTGCTTGCCTAGGTTGCTGTTGTTGTCCTTCATCCTCAGAATCAGCAGCTATTTCCCCTTGTTCTGCAGCACCAATTTGGGCAGCCATTACCCAGCCTTGGGGTGTTTTCCTCATGCCCATCTTGGTAAGATGTGATTCCTTAATTTGGCTATTGTAGGCAAGAGTATTATCTATTACTTCATTTTCAACATCTATGTTGAAATGATCAATAAGCCTGGAAACAAAAACAGGATATGGAAATGGGTAATTCACCAGCCTTTTTGACTTCATCATGATCTCTGCAAAGATCAAGGCCTAATTCATGGAAATGTGATTTTTCAGCCCATACACCAACTGAAGATCTTCATCAGTTGCCTGGGCATGGTTGGTTGCTCTTGGAGTTATGATATATGTAATCAAGTAGGGTAACATCCTATCTTCAGCAGTCATAGGACCTGTGCCAAGTCTGGTCCTAAGCCTCATGTTTGCGTCATGAAGCATACTCCTATAGGTGTCCATTTTGCTATAGCCCTCAGGTTCTTCATCAAATCTACGAGCTCCCTCACAAGCAATTCCACCAACAGTTTCCCAAATATCAGGGGTGATGTGCATGGTTACTCCTTTTACTTTGAACCTCATATCACCCTGCATAGAGCCCTTCAAGCAGGTATAAAACACCGTCACAAGATCAGGGTAAAAGGTACCCTTCATCTCCAAAAACCGTCTAAGATTTTGAGACTCTAGATAGGCAGGAAATTGGAATCCTTGTCTTATGAACCAATCTAACTCTATGTATTTGGGAGTAGCTACGGGCTTAGTGGCATTAAATTGAAGATAGTTTATCTTATCTGTCTCAGAAGAGAACCAGATATCAAGTCTGGTTGAGGTTGAGGTTGAGGTTGAGGAGGATTGGATGAGGATTCACCATGTCTCCTCTTTGGTTTCTTAACCCTCTTGGAAGTACGCTCAGACATTTTGTAGTAAGAAGTTGTGGGTTACAGTCTAGACACAAGAAGAATACAGAAGAAAGAAAGAGAAGTAGTGCAATGATGCAAGGTACACAAGACACTACTTATAGAAAAGAAATAAAGCATAAACGTCCATATTTTCAAAAAATATAGCTGTTGGGACGGTTTAATGACATAGAACGCAGTTTTAAAACGGATTGAGCAGTTTGATAAGTCATAAAAATCTGACAGATTTTAAGCAACAACACAAATAATCGATTATTTCGCAGAGTAATCGATTATTTCAGTTCAAATTGTTTTTCTTTAACAAACATGATAATCGATTAATTTTGTTATGAAATCGATTATTATTCTAAGGATCAGAGGTTAGAGAAGACTTGTAATCGATTCTTTCCATAAGTAATCGATTGTTTCAGAGAATTGATCCATTTGAACAAGTAACAGAAAAATATGTAATCGATTATCCCGAGTGGTAATCGATTGTTACTAAGTGAGCATTGTTTTAATATAACAGGTAATCGATTACGGCTCATAAGTAATCGATTATCCCAGAGAGACGTACTTTGAAGTTTTGAACTTTTAGACATAGTAATCGATTATCCCGATGTGTAATCGATTATTCCAGAGAAAGGTGTTTTCTTAGACTGTGAAGAATAATCAATTACCATTGGTATGTAATCGATTACATGATTACAAATTTTGTTCCAGACCTGAGTTTTAATGATATTAATCGATTAACCCGTGGTGTAATCGATTACTACAGAGCATTTAACATATACAGAGCCTTTTAGCAGCATTTTTATAATGATTGAAACACATTAGCATTTAAAGGCATGTTGGCTTTCATACATCATATAAACCACAAACAGAACAAGCTAGATAATGTTACTCTCATCAAGAATCCATAGTGTAACAACCTCCTTTTATTTACGTATTTAACTTATTACTTATTTAGTTTACGTATGAATTTTTTTTTTACTTAATTAATTTTCAAAAATCAATTACCATAGCCTTAAACTAATTCATTTAGAATTTTTCGAAAATAGTAGTTAGGGTGATCAAGCTTAATAACTTATTTATTATTTTGACGAAACTTTTACTTTTTCTACTAACTAATTCGTTTACGTAAAACTATCATTCTAGACGAGCTATTTAATTTACTATGTTTGTAAGTTCACCACAACATACAACATACAATTTGATATAAACAGTCCATAGTACAGTCCATAATACAGATTCAATAATATACAGACAGTCCAAAATACATATCAAAAGCCAGAAAATAGTAAATATCACAACATCTTCATCACATCATCCATGCATATCTTCAATCCAACATCCATGCTCAGCTATTACTATTCATCTGCTCGCCCAAATAAATTGAGGTCATCACAGGTGTCAACCACAGACACAACTCGGGTAAGTCTGTGATAAATACAGTTTAAATATAGAGAGTATATATATATATATATATATATATATAAATAATCACAATATCATCCATAAAATTTGTAGAAAATGCATGCTTATCTTTTTATATGATGCATGATTGTCTTAAAATTTTATCTAATGGTACCATAGTCAAGATAGCCCCACTTTCTCTTGTGGCCCAGAACTTATCCAATCAGTCAAGGTAGGTCGGTGTTGCAATAGGAAGGTCACCTCCATCCATGTGATCATCATGGTGGTGTGGTCCTCACTGCCACAACTACCCCCCAGCTCAGACTCCATTTGTCTGAACGCTTGGACTCAGTCAAGCTATCTGACACACCTCCTCTTGAGGTAACGCGGCTTAACCCCCGCAGGGCTTATGAACATGCATGAATGATTCTCACATTTAATTTTATTCTTTACTTTATGTTCCACATGTTCAACATAAACTAATATAATGCTCAATATTTTTAAAAACTCATGGAATAAAGGTATATAAACTTATTTACACAAAATCTTCCAACAATAGTCCATTCCATGAATTTTCACAACATGCAATGATTTATTACAACTCAAACATTGATTAATCATGGTTTAACATAATTCATAAGATTCTAACATTCCTTCATAAAATTTATTAGACATACATAGTAATCAACCACATAAACTTTAGTAAAATATAAATACCATTTAAAACATTACATACCAAGGTTCAAGTCTATTATCAAAACACTTATTAAGTTAAATTAAATTTATTCATGCTACTAACATCTATTAAATTAAATTCAAACTACTTCATCAATTAATAAGTTCATTAAACCAATTTAATTCTTTAAGATAAATACGGCTTAATTATAGGCATATTAAAACTCTTAGCATATTTAAACTCCATTTATCATAAGCTTCCCTTACCTTTTTTTCCTTAAAACTGAATAGCTTTTGCTTCCTTTTTCTTTAATCTTCACGTGTAATTATAGGTAGGTGGTCTTTGATTTTTCCTTTTTAGTGAAAGGTAAGGGTTGAATTTGATAGAAAAGCTAAAGGTACACGGCCACTTCCTAGCTTGTTTTGGAAATTTTTGGCTTTTGAAAGGGACAAGGCTTTGCACGGTACTTCACTCTTTTTTTTTCTCCAGCCAAGTTTACGGACCAACCTATTTATATGAGAATGTTTCCTTTGCTTTGTAAAAAAATCTCACTTAAGTTATCATTACTTGCTTTACATGTGTTTGCTATTTATTGGCTAGCAAATCATTTGATTCCAAGTGTACATGTTCTACTACCTTCTTGTCTCCTCCTTTAAATTCACGTGCTCCTACAATTGGTGAGAGTTCTCCACTTAATTTTGCCTTCACCGTGCAATGCTTTGCTTTTAATAGATTCTTGCTTTTAAAATATCTTGGTGTCATAATTACTACTTGCCTACTAGGACCAATGAGAATTTTTATGCTTTCTCAATCATTCATGTGCTATCCTTGACTTTTTAAAAGCTTTTCTCCCTTGGTTCATCTATCACACGGTTCAAGCTTATTCTTAAAGCCATGTTTATATTTTCTTTTTATTTCCTTTACTAGCACTTTTCTCAATTCTTATTGGTCTAGTTCATTTTCAATTAATAAAATTACTAACCTAACTTGTTAAAAAGGTCTAGTTATCCTATAATTAAGAAAAAATACTATAGATTATATTTATCATTTTCCTATGTTTTTCAGATACTCGAGTTAGTCTGTATTGAGCTCTTTTCAAAATTTCCATTAAAATTTCTAGAAATTGTAATTCATGATTTCTTGTCATCTTCTTTGTTGATAATTTGTTCTCTACGGATATATTATCCTTTCCTCAGGTTCCTACAGGATTTCCAAAATTATCTGGCTATTTTTAGGGTAAAGGGTATTTTGGTCATTTTTCAAAATTCCTAGGGGCATTTTCATCATTTTTGCCTTGAACTCATTTTTATAAAATAGAAGTGCATATTGATATTTTAATGAGAAAACTCACAAATATGTATTAAATATGAGGGTGTTACACCTAGCATGTTTCTTAGTGTATAAAATCTATCCCTTGATAGTGGTTTTGTGAAAATATCAGCTGGTTGATGATTGGTGTCAATGAAGTCTACCTTTATGTTACCTTTCTGAACTTGATCCCTGAGGAAATGATGTCTTATCTCAATATGCTTTGTTCTTGAGTGCATTATTGGGTTCTTTGATATGTTGATGGCACTTGTGTTGTCACATAGCAAAGGAATAACATTCAATTCTATTCCATAATTAAGCATTTGCTGTTTGAGCCATAAGCTTTGAGCTCAATAGCTTCCAGCTGAGATATATTCGGCTTCAGCAGTTGAAAGTGCTACACATGATTGCTTCTTGCAATGCCATGAGATCAATGAGCTTCCTAGCATATGACATGTGCCACTAGTGCTTTTCCTATCTAATTTGCAACCTGCAAAATCAGAATCAGAATAACTAATAATATTTAAAGAAGCACCTTTTGGATACCAAAGACCAACTCTTGGTGTAGCTTTGAGATATTTCAGAATTCTTTTGACAACAGTAAGATGTGATTCTTTGGGGTTTGCTTGATATCTAGCACACAAACACACACTAAGCATTATATCAGGTCTGCTTGCTATCAAATATAACAATGATCTTATCATTCCTCTGTATTTTGACTCATCAACTTTCTTCCCACTTTCATCTGTATCAAGATATGTTGATGTAGCCATGGGAGTTGCAGCATCCTTGCTCTTCTCCATTTCAAATTTCTTGATAATTTCCAAGCAGTATTTGGATTGGTTAAGAAAGGTTCCATTCTTCATTTGATTTACTTGAAGTCCAAGGAAGAATGTGAGTTCACCCATCATTAACATTTCAAATTCTTTCTGCATAGCTGAAGAAAAATCTTTGCATAGCATGTGGTTAGTAGAACCAAATATGATATCATCCACATAAATCTGAACCAATAAGAAATCATTGCCAAGCCTTTTGATAAACAAGGTTTTATCAACACTCCCCCTAATAAATGATTGTTCAAGCAAAAACTTGCTTAATCTTTCATACCATTGCCTAGGGGCTTGTTTCAAACCATAAAGTTCCTTTTTTAGTTTGTAAACATAATTTGGATGTTTAAAATCTTTAAAACCAGGAGGTTGTTCAACATATATATCCTCCTCAATGTATCCATTTAAAAATGCACTTTTAACATCCATTTGAAAAAGTTTGAAATTCATGAGGCATGCATATGCAAGTAATAGCCTGATTGCTTCCAATCTTGCAACTGGAGCAAAAGTTTCCTCATAGTCAATGCCTTCCTCTTGGTTATATCCTTTAGCTACCAATCTGGCTTTGTTCCTTACTATGATTCCACTCTCATCAAGTTTATTTCTGAAAACCCATTTTGTGCCAATAGGTTTGAGAGATGAAGGTCTAGGAACAAGCTCCCAAACTTCATTCCTCTTAAACTGATTGAGTTCATCATGCATTGCATGCATCCAATGTTCATCATTCAAGGCTTGATCAATGTTCTTAGGCTCAATTTGTGAAACAAATGCCATATCACAACATAGGTTTTTTTAATGAGGATCTAGCTGATACTCCCTTTGAAACTTCACCTATTATGTTGTCAAGTGATAAGTCTCTTGTTGTTCTTCAATCTTTAGGCATTTGTACTGGAGTTGTGGGTCTTTCATCTGTTTTAGCACTTGTTTCTTCAATTTTGGTTGAGGCATTGCTTGTATCAATTAATTCTTCCAGCTGACCTGCATCACCATCTAATTCTTTTTCCTCCTTAGAGGGATTAGTTTCATCACAAATCACATGTACAGATTCTTCAATGCACATTGTTCTTTTATTGAATACTCTATATGCTTTGCTATGCAATGAATATCCAAGGAAAATTGCTTCATCTGCCTTAGCATCAAATTTTCCTAGTGATTCTTTCCCATTGTTCAATACAAAACACTTGCTGCCAAAAACTTTCAAATGAGAAATGTTGGGCTTCTTTCCTTTGTACAGTTCATAAGGAGTTTTCTTTAAAATAGGCCTTATAAGTAATTTATTCAAAGTATAACATACAGTGCTTACAGCATCAGCCCAAAAATACTTAGGTAAATTAGATTCATTAAGAAGTGTTCTAGCTCCTTCCTCAAGACATCTATTTTTCCTCTCCACAACACCATTTTGTTGGGGTGTTCTTGGAGCTGAAAAATTGTGATTAATTCCATTCTCTTCACAGAATTTTTCAAAATGTTCATTATGGAATTCACCACCATGGTCACTTCTTATTGAAACTATTTTACATCCTTTCTTTGAGTAAGCTTGGCCATTTTTCTAAAAGCAAGGAAAGCATCACTCTTGGATTTCAAAAACAAAGTCCAAGTGTATCTAGAGTAATCATCCACAATTACAAGTCCATAATAATTGCCACCTAAACTCATAGTTCTAGAAGACCAAATAAATCAATGTGAAGTAGTTCAAGTGGTCTAGAGGTGGAAACAATGTTTTTACTTTGAAAAGAGTTCTTTGACAAGCATCACAAAGTTTGTCCTTCTCAAATTTGAGTTTGGGTAATCCAATAACTAAGTCTTTTCTAATGAGCTTGTTCATGTGATGCATGTTTATGTGACTTTCTCTTCTATGCCACAGCCAAGTTTCATCAACCTTGCTGATTAAACATGAAGATGTATGGAATAATGCATGATCAATTGAAAGAACATATATGTTACCTTTCCTTTTACCTATATGCAGTACCTCACCATTTCTACCATCTGAAATTATGCAACATTCTTTGTTAAAGTTCACCTTGAAGCCTTTGTCACACAACTGACTAATGCTCAACAAATTATGCTTCAGTCCATCAACATACAACACATTCATTATCTTTGCTTTGATGTTGTTCCCAATATTGCCTTCACCAATGATTTTTCCTTTGTTATTATCACCATAAGTGACATATCCTCCTTCTTTTAAAGTCAGATTTGAGAAGAGTGACATGTCTCCAGTCATGTGTCTAGAGCATCCACTGTCAAGATACCAAGTTGAAGTCCTAGCCCTTAGACACACCTACAAAATGCAAATCAGAATTTAATGGAAGGTACCCACTCAAGGTTGGGTCCATAAGGGTTAGCTTTTCTTGTTATTTTGGGAATCCAAATGCAATCACCATTGGGCACATAGAATCTCCTAGCATAGCATTTAAAATATGTGTGCCCATTCTCCATACAATAGTTGCAAGTGACAGATTTTTGAGTTTTCCCAAAACCAGAATATTTGTTGACTCTTGAGTTCTTTTGCCACTTTTGATTCTTCTGTTTTGGAGGTACAAAAACAGTTTTTCCAAAAGATTTTAATCCATGTTTATACCCCAATCCAGAAGTATCTCCAGCATATTTTTGCACACTCAACATTTCAGCCAAGTTGCATTTTCCTTTATAAAACTTTCTCAAGAGATCAATCAAATAACTGTTTTTAGATAAACGCAACATATACTCTTCACCTTGACTTTGTTTATAATCATCAAAGTCCTTTTGAAGCATCTTATACTTGTCAACATTGCTAGAGGAAGAAGCACACACACACATCCATTCAATTTGTAACTTGAAACAAGTTTTTCATTTTCTTCTTTCAAGCTGCAAATTTCATTTTGCAAATCAGTTATTTTCTCAATATGCCATCTAAGATTTCCTTTGAGCTTATTGTTGGCTTTTGCAAAGTTTTGGGCTTCCTCATACATCTCTTGAAAAGCATGAATAGCCTGGTCAAGTTCAGAGTTTACCTCACTTCCTTCACTTAGCAAATCATCATCATCTTCATTGATGGTTGAGGTGAGACACATGTTAGCTTCTTCATTTTCTATGGAAGAATCTGAAGTGGTTGACTCATTGTCCTCCCAAGCTATGTATGCTCTTTTCCCTTTTCCTTCCTTCTTGACTTTGATCTCAGCTTATTGCTTCCTCAAGTAGATTGCACATTCAGATTTGATGTGACCCGGTTTGCCACACTCAAAGCATGTGAAGTTGTTGTCAATCTTCTTGTTGAAGTTGTTGTTATTGCTGCTGTTTTTGCTTCCTTTGCTGAATCTCTTGTTCTTGTTTTTCCTCAGAAATTTGTTGAACTTCTTCACCACTAAGTTCACATTGTCTTCATCATCCTCTTCACTAGTTTCCTCTTCCTTTTCAGCTTTAGCAGTTGCAGCTTTCAAGGCTATGCTTCTCGTTTTCTTCTCTGCATCCTCACAAGATGTTAATTGAGACTGTCACAACCGCTTCTATTACGTATGTATTTTATTTGAAATTGAAACGACCGCTTTGATTTTCATTTGTGACTAAATTTTTTTTCGAAAATAATAATAAAGGCTCAAATTAAACTGGTTAAGTTTTAAAAAATTGCTTTTTAAGAGAAATATAAAAGTTTACGCGTAATCGTAGTCCATGACGTTCACTCACACATATACATATCACTATACATACCATACAGTCCATAATCACACATCCATAGTCCAATATATAAACAGTCCATGATACAGATCAAAGTATAGATTATCAAAAGCAGAGAATCATCACAACAGCTTCATCACATCTTCTTGTACGACATCCATATCACTGTTCCTCTGCTCGCCCAAATCATTTGGGGTCATCACAGGTGTCAACTACACGACACAAAATAGGATAAGTCATGATAAACAAAATTTAAATATAAACAGACATAATATTAAATATATGTAGCTAGTTATATAAAAATACAGAGGATTTATTATCACGACTTTTAAAATTTAATTATCATTATTTACATGCATTAAATCATCTTTTTTTCACACATATTTGTAATAAAATGTAAGAAAATGCATGCTCATCTGATTATATGATGCATGACTGAGATCTCAGTTTCACAACGTCTCAAAATTTGTGGCCACTGTTAGATAACCCCACCCTCCCTCAGTGGAACGAACTTATCCATCCTGTCAGGGTAGCCTAGTGGCGCGTAGGAGTATCACTCCCACCCATGTGATCATCATGGTGGTGTGGTCCTCACTGTCTCAACTACCCCCAAGTTTAAAACACGTATGGAACTCAGTTTAGTTATCTGACACATCTCCTCAAAACATCTGCGGATTAACCCCCGCTCGGGTATATGCTCATGAAAATGCAGAAATGATTCATTTTACATCTTGTAAATTATTTTTCATTTTCATCACAACTCAATAGAGTCATCACAATATCATCACAAAGTCATCACCATATCATCACAGGGTCATCACAGGGTCATCACAAACTCAAGATCATCACAGGGTCATCACATCTTAGAATCATTTCTCATCACCCATCACTTTTCATCTCATCACTCAACATCGTCACAAATATATCTCTAAATTCATTTTTCATCATCCACATCGTCAATCATCACACGTACCTTAACTTTATTCAAGAATTGAATCTCTTAATGACATATAAGTTTTGTGTATGTTATCTTTACTACTCATAAATATTTTCCACGACACAGGAAATAAACACTATTAACTGGATACTTGAATATCAACAGATCACAATATGTACATACTTTAATTAGAATAGACCTCCACTTATACTACAGCTCCAAACAGCATATAATACAACTTACCTCGACAAGTGATATACAACAATTTAAATACAACATCAATTAATTACGTCAATTAGCTTACAGCTTTACTTAACTATATCAACAACATACAGATTTATTTAACTACGTCAACAGCATATAGCTTTATTTTACAGTAACTAAGGAAATTTACCTATAACAATATTGGATTACAGAATTTTCCAAATACAAATAAATTAATCTACAGCAGTTATTAAAATTTAGAATACAGTCAAGGAATAAAATATACAGCAGCCACCTATATGAAATATGCATTAAACATAGCTTTAATCCTAGAAGTTTTAGAGGTTAAACTATCCTTATCAACTCATTAATTAATGAAACTATATCATTTAAACAATGAAACATTAAGTGATTTAATATTCTTTAATTTTCTCCACCCTTCCTTAAATTTTTCTTAACTCAAATAGTTAGTTAGCTTTGATTAGAAGTTGATTAGGAGTAAGTTAATACTTAAACTTTGTTTAGCAAGACTTCCCCATACCTCAAATGGTGGTTGAATTTTAAACAGGTTTGCTTCCCCTTTGGTCCTTCTTCACGTGGACTTGCTTAGCCTTTTGGAATGTTTGTTCTTTTGTGAAAGTGATGGCTGAAGGTATACACGGTTAAAGCTTATATTTTGAGTTTAATGAAGCTAAAAAGACCAAATCAATTGGTGGAACTTATGGCTGCACGGTTTCTTTGGAGTTTGGATTCAAGAAAGCTAAAAACCAAAAGCAAGTGGGGTAATATGAAGGGCTGCACGGATTCTTCTTGTGGCTGACCCAAAATTCATTCCTTTGCTTCCTTATATAGGTCCACACATTCTTCTAAATGATTTGCACGGTCATGTGGCTTTGGGATGAGTCCAAATGGATTTTTCTACTA
>PYAF01001378.1:1074892-1100767 GCA_007407185.1 Glycine tomentella | reverse complement strand
AAATCTTCCTAATGCCATCATTGTTTGCTTTCCATTTGTTTTATTTCTATTGGTTAATGAATATTATCCACACAAGTCCAAGTCTTGAAGATTCTTTTATTCTTCCTCCTTTTTGCACGTTGGTTTTGTTTGAAAAGCAAGCCTTACTTGGTTTCTTTTTCTCACGTGGAATGGCTTTAGATTTAAGTGTTTTGTTTTTTTTTTTAAAAGATTCCAAGCATTAATTGCTACTTTCCACTTGGACCAATGGATTGTCTAGACCCCTTATCCATCCATATGCTTATTCTTGACTTTTCTACAAGTTTTCCTCCATTGATATTGCATCATGTGGTCAAGACTTAATTTAGACTTCTATGTTTTTCTTAATTTCATGTAATAGCTTTATTTGAATTCTTATTGGTCCATTTTGTTTCTAATTAGTAAAATTACTAAATTAACTCATTTAGGAAACCTATTCCTTCCATAATTAAGAGAAAATTCCATAGATTATATTCATACCCTTCTCATAATTTTCCGATACCTAGGGTAGTCTAGATTAAGCTCTTTTTCACCTAACTTCCAAAATTCGTAGAAATTCTATCTTGGGGTTCTCTGCTCTCAACTTTGCTAATAATTGATTAACTAAAAGTGTTTTATGCTATGCTCAGGTTCCCATTAATTTTTGAGGTCATCTTGGTCAGTTTTTAACCTAGGGGCATTTTGGTAATTTTGCCACTCACCTTAGGGGCAAAATCGTCATTTCCAAAAATATTCCGGGAAACTCTGCAATTGTTACCCTAAGGGTGCTTAGATCATTTTTCAAACATCCCAGAGTGTTTATAAAATTTCCTCCTTCATATTTCTTACTAAAATGCCTAGGGACAATTTGGTCATTTCTAAAATGTCCAAGGGTATTTTCGTCATTTTCCTTAAATCCTTCTGTACTGTCTCTAGTTAACATTTTACTCTAATATTTGACTGTGATTCCAAAAATTTGGGGTGTTACAGAGACATTTCTAGTTCATATTCAAGAAGCTTACCAAATAATGCAGCCATTGACATTTTTGACAAGTCTTTGGACTCCTTGATTGCTGTAACTTTCGGTTGCCAAGATCTGGTCAAGCATTTCAGTATTTTGATATTCAGCTCCTCAATATCAAACACTTTTCCAAGATCCAAAAGATGATTTACAATATGAGTAAATCTGGTCTGCAGCTGTGAAATGCTCTCATTGGAGTTCATCTTGAACATTTCGTACTCATGGATCAAAGCATGCTTCCTTGACCTTCGAACTTCTTCTGTTCCTTCATAAGTAATTTCAAGCATTTCCCACATCTCTTTTGCACTATTGCATCTCACAGTCCTGAAAAATTCATCAGAGAAAAGTGCAGAGGTGATCATATTTTTGGCTTTAAAATCATATTGGGCACTTCTTTGTTTAGCCTCAGTCATCTGATCCCATTCTTTGGGAATCAACTCATTTGCCACAGTTTTCTTTGGAATAAAGGGACCCTTCACAATAGCATTCCATGCTCCTGGGTCATTTGATTGAATAAAGATTTTCATTCTATTTTTCCAAAAATTGAAATGTTCCCTTTCAAACATTGGAGGTCTGTTTAAAGATGCACCCTCCTTAAAGGTTATTTGTGAAGTATTCATCATTCCTTTTTGAAAGTAAAAGTGATCTTGAGTAATTTACAAGAACCAGCTCTGATACCAATTGAAAAACAAAGGAACACTTCAAAACAACCAAGAGGGGGTGAATTGGTTGAACCTTGTCCAATTAAAATTTTAAAATCAGAGTTACCATAGGATCTTAATCACATTTAGAAATAGTTTTAATACCAACAATCAATATTCAATCAAATTCCCTTTTCACAAAGAATAGAAAACAGAGTACAGAATTCTGAGCAATGATATTGATTCACAAACAAAGTAATTAATAGATGAAGAGATTAACAGAAAGATTAGCCACAAATTTTATACTGGTTCACCTCAAACACTATGAGGCTACATCCAGTTCTTCCACTCAACACTAGAATAGAGTTCCACTATTGCAAAACAATTATCCTTACAAGCAATTATACAAGTCTCTCTTTATCAACCCTAGATAAAGTTCAAAAGTCTAAAACCCTATTAGACTCTTAGAGACCAAATCCCTTTGCCAAGAACACTACTCAGCAAAAAACTAGAGAAACACTATCTCTACACTTGCAAGAAACTCATATACAATAGACCAATCTTTACAAACAATTCAAATAGCAATTTACACCATCAAAGAACAAGGAAAGACATCACCTGATAATCCAAGAATGCATGTAGATGTATGAATTCACGAATTGAATGACAGATAATCAACTTAATGCATTCCCTTTCCTTAATCTTTGAATGAACAAATGCTTCACCTTCTTAATTCAACAACCCATATGATTTTTATGAAGCTAGGTATGTTTAGAACACAGAGAATCTCACTAATGAAAGCTCAGAGTTTTTGTGAATGCTTTAGACTTCAAAATTTCTTAAAAATGATCAAAAGTTACAAACCTCAGCCGAAGAAGTTCTATTTATAACAGCTTTTTAACTGAAAATAATCGATTAAACCCGCTCCAGTAATCAATTATTTAGCATATGTAATCGATTAAATCAAGATAGTAATCGATTAATCTGTTTATAAAACGTTCTGAGTTTCAAGAACGAACCATTTAATCGATTATTCCGATACGAAATCGATTAAACCAGAGGCACATGTTTTTCCAAAATAAACCTCGTAATCGATTAAGGAAATAATGTAATCGATTAAAATGATTCTGAGCTTTTCTGGGTTTAGACAAAGAACAATATAATCGATTATTCCGTGAAGTAATCGATTAAGACAGTCAGCTTGTATTTTCCTAAGATGCATGTTCAGGCATGTAATCGATTAAACAAATATTGTAATCGATTAAGACAGAGAGTTCCAACTTTTTCATAAAAGCCTGAGTAATCGATTAAACCGAGATGTAATCGATTACAATGATCATGTTTTGTTTTTAAAGAACACGAAGAACAAAATAATCGATGCTCTTATTTATGTAATCGATTATTTATTAGCAACTTTATTTTTCCAAAAACTTTTCATTCTAAGTGCCTTTCTAAACAATTTCTTTTACTTAATCAATTAATTCAATGACCTTTAAATGAATGAATGATGCATGATGCATATACTTGGATTATCAGATCATATACTTCCTTTTACAAATGATCAAATTGATTATTCAAGTTTTCCTTTGAGCTTATCCTTTTGTGCATGTTTGAAAGTCAAAAACCTTGAAGCTTGATCTTCATTCATTGATACTTGGCTTCACTAGAATCAACAATTTGTACATAATCTGCCCAATTTTTTTTCCATTTCTGCCACCCGAATTGGGAAATTTATGTCTCTGTCAATTCTTATCGAAATTTAGTGTATGATATATGGAATTAAAGATCTAGATGTCTACTACAAGATATATAAATTTCAGATAATTATAGTTTGTGCACTGCTTGCAGTAATTAAAATATTAAGAGATGTCAGTGTGGAATTTCTCAGCTTGCTGACAATTTTGAAGTCTAGATTAAAAATGTTATAGCCAGAGTTTTATAACTCCAAATAAGGCATTGGATACCTTCTTAGAAAGCTTAGGAAGTATAAGTTATCATACTAAAAGATGAAGATTTATGGCCTAGTAGATTGGTACAGAATAAACAATGAACGAATCATGTGTTGTGAAACATTTTTTTAGAAAAATCTAGTCTTGGCAATTTGTAACTCCTAAAACTTTGGCACAAAGGCTAGAAGCTTCAGCCAACAATTAGACCAATCATAAGTGGACTCATAAAATATCTCTTTCCACGTGAACATGGAACATGAAATAAGGGAATCTTGCACCAAAACAATAAGCAAAAATAAAAACCGTGAAGGTGTAGCTACTGTAAATTTTTAAGGCTGAAAGGAAAAAGATATAATATGGCCTTGTGTGTATGTGGAATTACAAGAGCCAAGTAAATAAACTCAGTAGCCCAGCCATGTTCAACGTATGAGAAGCCAGCTGCTCCCAAGACAATGGATTAAAGAATCTTAACCAAGAAAAATAGAAAAATCAAAGTCAAGATAAGGTTTAGGCATAATATCTTCTAAGGTAATGATTACCTAGTTAAATTCTAACTAAACTAAATCCTAATTTAGTTATAACTCAACTAAATCACTTAAAACACAACTGATTAAGAGAGTATAAATAGCTAAGGATATGAAAAAATTTTGCACGTTAGATGGCTGTCCAAGTACACTCCAAGGACACTAAATTATTTCTTGCCAAGCTTTTCCTTTATACCTCCTTTGCCTTTCTTTGGACGTGCCTTTCCCTAACACTTATACATCAGCCAATTTCTTCTTTTAAGATCTCATTTCTTAGAGGATTTCCTAAGGAAGACAGCTCTTGCTCCATTCCATTTCAAAACTTAAACTCACTTGAGGTAGGCTAGGCTTCAATCTCTACTTAAGCATTTGTTTGGATTAACCTATATGCTTAATTGGGCAGATTTATGGTTATTGTTTAGATTGAAAATTCATGTTATTTGAAGGTTATTTTATGATTTGGAAATGTTGATTTAAACCATATGATAGGTGATGATTTATAGGCTAAAATATTGGTGATGTTAGGAAGTATATTTGGTGATCTTTGGAAGTGATTTTGATAATATTTTGGTTGTTTGTTCATAGTTTTATTATGGTACTATTTTGAATTAATTTTTAGAAGTAGAGGTTGAATGATATGTAGTTAAATGGGTAAAATGCTTGAGTGATTAAATTTGAGGATGAAGTAGCAAGGTGGTAGGTGAAAGGAGATTAAGATGCATGCTAGGTTTTAATCTTTTCTTGTGAAAGGAATTAGAAATTATTTGAGAGATATATTGTGGTTTATTAGTTAGATTACTAACATGATTTTTTTTATAGCTTGAGGATATTCAAAGATCATGCCTAAGTGGTAATGATCTTATTTAAATAAGGTATGGTGGTTTAACCATACTTGTGGTACGTATGATGTTATGATAACAACATTTTTCCATAAGGTGGTATGTATTTTGCTAATGGATTTTACTATGGATGGATGTTGATGTGATGATAGGTTGATTCATGTTTCCAAGTCCAATATGAGATTTTGTGAAACAAAATCTGATACTACATACAGTACTATATGTAGTGACCAGGTGCAAATATATGGCATAAATCATGCATGTTTGTGTAAGACGATCATAGCGTCTACATCCAGTACGAGGTGTAGCTACATACAATACGATATGTAGAGGCCATGTGCACCCTGGGAAAATTCATTTCATGCATTCATATAGTTTGCATAATTATTTTATGATGATTTACTAACGTACTAACTTGTTTTGGTGGTTTAGTTTTGTCTACTGAGAAATTTATTTCTCACTAGATTTGTTTCATTTTTTTTATAGATGGCAACAATGGTCAATTTCATTGATGCCTTGGACTGATGGTGGTACAAAGATAAAGAATTGTCTCTAGGAAATGAATAATGAAAGTGTTGTAGTATCTTTATGTTTCGTTGAGAATGACTTTTGTACAAGGACTGTGGCTATGTATTATATATATTAGTTTAACAACTTCTATAACTTCTATAATTTATATGTTTTAGAATTTATACTAGGATCCGTTCAGTAAAAGTAAAATAGTAATAAAAAAATTATCTAACGATTCTTAAAAATTTAACCTTAATAAAAATATAATATCTAGAATAATTTTAGGTCATTACAGGATCAGCCAAGAGTCACTTAGGGAAGCTTACACCTCAAGCTTTATTTAGCTTGCATTAGGCTTCTTTAGTTTGCATTACAAGCTTCATTTTAATTTTTCATTTCATTTGCATTTGGTTTGTAATTTCGTGGCTATATAAGCTGCCCCAAAAACTGAATGTAACAACTTTGTTCATGTTAATGCAAATCTAAAAATTTGTATGAGAGTTTCTCTTTTGTTCTTGTGCAAGAACCTCTTGGGTCTTATCAATGGCTTCCAATGCTATTGTGGCGATTCTTCCTAGACTTATTGGAGAGCTTCTCCATGGTGTCTTCCATCTTTCTCCCTAACCTTTCTCCATCTTCCATTGTTGCAAATTAAAGCTTCCAACCAGTTATGTGTTTCACGTGAAGTTTGGACAACTTGTGTTCTTGAAAAAGCTTGAAGATTGGGTTTCATGGAAAGGTAGATTTGGGAAATTAATGTCTAATGGGTTTAGAGCTACACTATGTGGTATCTAGAGCCAAATCCTTGTGAAATTCTTCTTCAAGTTCATTTCTAAGAACTTCTTCAAAGGTAAAAAGAAAACTGCACCTTATCCGAAAATCATAAATCCTATTCTTTTCCTAGTTTCCTTGAGTTTTCGTGAAAAATATTGGTGGTGTGGGCTTGGTGTTGTGATCCGCCACATACCCTTGTGTTTTTCCTTCAAGTTTCATGTGATTTCATGTCTTCATGTTCTTCATTTGTTCTTGATATTTTTCTAATTTTCTAGTCTTGATTATTGTCAACTTGTGTTAGTAGTGTTTTATGTGTTGTATAACCACTTGTTTTGATTCTAATCTCATGCCTAAACTGAATTGAGTTGTTAGAAGCAAATTTTACAATTGTTATACATAGTTTTTTCGTGATTCATTAAGTTTCTTTAAGAATTCTTGAACTTGTACAAAAGAAAAACAAAAAGCTTACAAAAAATTTTGTGAAAGAAACAAGAAAAGGCAAAAGAAACACAATTTGGTACAGCCAAAGAAATTATTGATTGGTGACTGGAAAAAATTGAAAAAAAAAATACAAAAGCTACAAGTTCAAATTTCCTTTGAACTACAAAATTAAGTGAACTTGTATGACATGCAAACTTGGTGAAATTTGGCTTCTAACAATTGAATTTGCTTGGTATATCCTCCTTGTGCAGTTTGGTACCGCCAATATATCCTTGAGTTGTCTCATTAAATTCCAATTTGAGTTTGTGTTTTTCTAAAATTTTTGCTTTTGTTGCTTGTCTCTTAAAAATTCCAAGGTTTTGTCTTAGAGTTTTCTTGTTCTTGGACTCTTGAATCTAGCCTAGAATTGTTTCCTATTTCACTATGGTAAAGAAGCTTGATTGGATTGGAAGTTTTTGCTTAAGAACTATAAAGAGGAACAAGAGTGGAAAAAGGCAAGAAAGAACATTAAAGAAAGAGCCTAGATAAAGTGTGCAAACACGAGTGTGAGTGACAAACACTTAGAGAGTGGTGAGAATATCCTTATATACTTGTGTTTTTGCTAGCCATTTCTTTTGAAGGATGAGCTCAATAGGAGATGAGGTTTTGTCACCTAATACCTCTAGGTTGATGAAAGTCATTACAAAACAAATGGAAGACTTACAAACCAAAATGGATGCAAGGTTTGAGGAGTTACAAAGGGAGACCCAAAGAAGGAGTCATCCAATTGGGAGTGTGGATGGAGAGGCTCATGGCAATCGGAGGTTGAGTGAGTATGCTTCCTCTCATGGAGGAAATTATGAAGATGAGGGGAATGAAAGGGGTGATTGGAGACAAAATAATAATAAGAGACACAATCCTAGGAGGCACAATAGAGACGAGGAAGATTGGAGGGTGAGGAGAGAAGAGAGAGAAGGGAGGAATGGAGGATTGAATGGAGTGACAATAAAAATTCCAAAGTTCCTTGGAAATAATGATCCCGAAGAGTACTTTGAGGGGGAGATTAAAGTAGAACAAATTTTCTCATGCCAACAATTTGATGAAGAAAAGAAAGTGATTCTAGCAACTCTAGAATTTGGTGGCTATGTGATATGCTGCTAGAATATATTAGTTTTTAGGGTTAATTGATTAATGATTTGTTCAATAATTAGTAATATAGGTTAGAATTAGGTAAGTTTATTTATTTAATTGTTTATTACCTCAATTATTATTATTTTTGTTATCTAGGAGTCAAAAAGAGAGGAAAAGAAACAAAAAAGAGTGACCTGAGCTTTCGACCAACCCGCGCCATTAGCGTGAGTCACCAGGCGAGTAGCGCCAGACTTTAGGACCAACCCTTCATCTCGAACACCCTACGCGAGTAGCACCACACTTTGTGCTAGTAGCGCTAGAAAGTCTGGAAAGAACCTCTAGTTCGAACATACCACGCGATGCACGCCACACTTCACGCTATCAGCGCCAGGGTGTTTGAAAGAACTCTTCAGTTCGAACATCTCACGCGATCAGTGTGAGACTCCGCGCTAGTAGCTCCACAGTTACGCTATTACCTGATTTAAATGATTTGGCACTGAATTAGCTTTGGAAAAGGAGGAGAAGATTAGAGTCATTGCGGGAGGATCGAAGAACGACAGAATCATTTGTAATTCTTCGCATTTCCTTGTAATTTCTGCTTAGAGATATGTTAGTTATGAGATTAAGGTTAGTTATGAACATGTCTGGCTAATTCTCATATTGTGGTTAGAGCCAGAACCAATGTGAACTCCTTTGTAATTTGATTGATATTAATATGAAATTATCATAATTGCTTTGTTTTACTCTATTCTTCATTGCATCATTCTTTATTAGATTTGGTCATTCTATTAAAGTTTTGAGGGTTAGAGTTTGCAATAGGGATGTTGGGACTCTAATTTCTGACAGGAGTAAAATAACAATTTTTACATTGCCTAGGGATAGGGATGTATGATTGCATAAATTATAGGATTTATTCTCTTAATGCTTAGCTTGATAGGGAATTACTAAGGAATTAGAATTTCTAATTGGGTTCAAGGGTTAAATTGCTAAAGGATTAGGATTTAACTAATTATGTAAAAATACATCATCTGAGTAATTAGAAGTAATTGAATTTAATAACCAATTTAAGTAAAGGAGGTAGGGATCAAAGGGGAATGTGCTCTGACCGCAATTGTCTCTCATTACTATGTAACAATCATTTTAAACTTGTTTTTGAATTCTCGCTACTTTTTTGTTATTTATTTAATTTGCATAATTTCCAAAATACAACAATATTCTCTTCAAACGTATTATTTGTCTTTCAATTTCTAAGATCATAAGTTACAATAAGATTTGCAATTCAATCCCTTTGGAGACGATACTTTACTTACTCACTTTATTACTTGAAACGAACTGTACACTTGCCGATCTTGCAACAAGTTTTTGGTGCCGTTGCCGAGGATTGAAATAGCCAACTTTATAGTAACTTTAATCTTGAGATTGGAATTTCTTTTGTTACTGAATTGTTTTTCTTAGTTTATGCGAGGTATAGTGAATTCATATCATCTACAGTACGATCCAGAAATAGAAAGGACTGCTAGGTGGAACAGGAGACTAGCCAGACAAAGAAGAAGAGAAGCAGAAAATTCTGATTTTGATTCAATCCCTGAATTAGAATTAGAAATGGCTGACAAAGCAAATAATTAGCCAAGACCGGAAGATGAACTGATGGAGGATATTCTGGTTCCACTATTCACTTGACCAAAATCTAGTATTGTTAGACCACCGATTGAAGCAAATCATTTTGACATTCATCCTTCATTGATTACATTGGTGGAACACAATCAGTTTGGTAGGGAAGATGACGAAGACCCCCATGATTTTATTGACAGATTTCTAAGAATCTGTGATACCATTAGACATCAAGGGGTGTCAGATGATGCTATCAGATTGAGGTTATTTCTTTTTGCTGTTAAAGGGAAAGCACTCAGATGGTTAGATAAACAGACCTCAAATAGCATAACCACTTGGGACGAATTAGTTGCTAAATTTTTCTCCCAATATTTTTCCATGGAGAAGTACAATCGGTTGGTGAATGAGATCACCAATTTTACTCAGAATGAGAGAGAGACATTATGTGCTGCTTGGAATAGATTTCAGGAGCTGATTAGGAGGTGTCCACAATATGATATGCCTGTTGGGAAAAAGGTACGTATTTTCTTTAATGGAATGACATCTGAATCACGCCTTATCGTTAACGTTGCAGCTGGTGATTCCATAAGATCAAAGACTACGACTCAGACTTATGAGTTAAATGATTCTCTAGCCCGTGATGAAAATGAAAGCATTACAATTCAGCCCAAGAGAGAATTTCTTCAATTGGGGAGTAATGATGCAATGTTAGCTGAACGAAAATATTGGCTCAGCAATTAGCCAAATTAAATGCAAAGATTGATAAACTCCAAGTCTCTGTAGCTCAAGGTTCATCCAGGAGAATGCAACCTGTTATCTGTGAGTATTGCCAAGGCGAGCATGAGTCTAATGAGTGTCCTACACTGATAGAAGCTGATCTAGCTCAAGTGAATGGCCTTTGGTATGATCAAAGACCCCAGCAGAATTTTCAGAGAAATCCAAATAATGCTATGGGAAATATGGGAAATAATTTCTAGAGGAGAAAATTCAGGGTGGTGGCTTAGACTACAAATCTAATAATTACTTACAGCCTCCACCCATTCCATCTAAGGAGCCATCAAAGCTGGAGAAAGCGATGTTACAATTGTCTAAGAACACCAATGAGCACATATCCCGGCCACCAATGCCTTCATTAATGAGACCAGAGCTCATCATAAAAATCAAGATGCATCCATTAGAAATCTTGAAAATCAAATTGGTCAATTGGCAAAGCAACTAGCTAAAAGGTCTCAAGGACAGTTCCCTAGTGACACTGTTGTGAACCCAAGGGAGCATGCAAAGGCAATTACTACTAGGAGTGGACAGGTAATCACTACCCCAGAGAAGCCTAAGGTAAGCCAAAGATCTGTTGAAGAGGAAACTACCACAGTTGCCGCGGAACGTGAGGTAGAAGTACTTTCAAACACGCAATAAAAGCAAGAAAAAAATTCTGCACTTTCAAAGAAGCCAATGGATTTCTCCCGCTTTGAGAAGCATCCTTACCCAGTGAAGCTCAAGCAACAAGCTCAAAAGCAACAGTTTGCCAGGTTTAGATATGTTTAAAAAATTGCATATTAATATTCCATTTGCTAAAGCTTTAGCTAACATGCCTAATTATGCAAAATTTATGAAAGAATTGTTGTCTAGAAAGCACAAGCTGCAGGAATGTGAGACTATTGCACTTACTGAGAGTGCAGTGCTATTATACAGAGGAAGCTTCCACCAAAGCTCAAGGACCCAGGAAGCTTCAATATCCCAATTGCAATAGGAAACATTAATGTAGGGAGAGCACTATGTGACCTTGGGGCAAGCATAAACTTGATGCCTTTATCAGTTTGCAAGTCCTTAGGAATTTCTGAATTAAAGCCCACCGGAGTCTCTCTCCAACTTGTAGATCGTTCATTGAGGAGGCTGACAAACACGTTGTCGACACGCACCAAAACAATTTTACTAAGCTAATTCTGTAGAATAGGATTAACCTAGGTCGACTCAGAGACACTTATCAATATGGTTCTAGCTTCAAATCACTAATAATAGAGAGGGGGCTTTTATCAAACAGTTTGTGTACGTAAGGAAAACTTGCAAAAACGTAAACTAAAATTAAAGAACAGTGTAGAAATTAACAAGATTATCAACAAATGAGTAAAATAGATTAGAGAAGCATCAATCCAATTCACCAAACCAATCAATTCGAATCATCATCATTCTTAGAAATTTATCCTATCATGAACATTCATTCAATCTCATTAGAAGTTGTTCAATCGAATTAACCCCTAATTTAATTGAAACATCATACAATTATTCTGTGATTAATATTCGAAATTAGGCATGAATCCATAACCTAATCCGCTTTCAATCCTAAACGCATTCATAATCATGAAAAACAGAATAGCAATTGAAGAAGAAGATGAACATTCAAGTAGAATTCGAAATACTAAACTAGAACTCCAATTCTCCTTGTGCTTAGGTTGGTTCCTTGGATTGATTGGTGATTTAGCCTTCCATGATCATCATCAATGAAAGCCCCATGGATTGAGTGCATGAAAATGGAAGAACAGAAAAATGAAAATGAAGAACAATGAAGAACAAGGAAGAACAATAGAGAGAAAACGAGAGCAAGGGTTTTGATCCTAAAAACCTAAAAGAGAGAAATGTAAAACTATTTTTATTAAAATGAAAATTGTGCTTCAAGTTTCACTAAAGCCACTAATATATGTAGTGACTGAGTTCTGAAAATAAAATGGGCCACAAACAAACCCAACAATCTAATTATTTGCTATTTACAACCATTAAAGTCAAATTCGCAGCCCAAAATTACAAGTGCAGTGGTGCTAACTTCAAAGCTTAAAATGACCCTCTAAATGATAGAATTGGCCTCAGGCTATTTCTAGCAAACTTGTAGATCTTTTCGTTATCTTTCCAGGGACTCCTAGAATGCTTCATTCGGTAGCACCCTATAGGTCCTGCACAAGTCAAATACGTCAAGTGAGCCAAAAATCCGAAAATACGCAACAATTAGCAATTAAGCCCACTTACTTGCCTAGGCCCAAAACTGAATTAGAATAGGAAAATAAAGGTCCAAGAGAGGTCAAATAAGCTAAGGATAAAAAAATATTCAACTAAAAGCACTCTATCAAAGGCCTACAGGAGTCATTGAGGATGTTTTGGTGAAAGTAGATAAGTTTAATTTTCCCTCAGATTTTATAGTTTTAGATATGGATGGTGAAAGTGAAATACCACTTCTCTTAGGTAGATCATTTTTAGCCACTGCTAGAGCTTTAATTGATGTTAAGAAAGAGAAATTAGAACTTAGGATGGATGATGAGTCTATTACTTTTAATGTTTTTGATGCTATGAATAATTCATCTGATGAGCATGATTGTTTTAGGCTAGATGTTTTGGATACTGTGATTCATGCAGGTCGACCAAAGGAACAGGAACTTAAAGAAGAGCTGAAAATTCAAAGCCAAGAGACCGTACAAGAAGAGCTTGAGGTAGTCATGGAGGTGCTTGAGAAGAAAGAAGATGACATTCCAGTTGGAGCACCAAAAGTTGAACTGAAAGAATTACCAGAGACTTTAAAGTATGTGTTTCTAGGTGAGGAAGAAACATACCCAGTCATTATCAATAGAAGGCTAGATGTTTATGAGGAAGAACAGTTGCTGAAAGTACTCAAGGAGCACAAAACTGCCATAGGTTGGTCCATCTCCGATTTGAAAGGTATTAATCCCTCTTTTTGCACTCATAAAATTATTATGGAAGATGATATGAAGCCAGTGAGGCAACCACAGAGGAGACTTAATCCTACTATGAAAGAGGTGGTTAGAAAAGAAGTAGTGAAGTTGTTAGATGCAAGAATGATTTCAGACACCACATGGGTGAGTCCAGTCCAATTTGTTCCTAAGAACGGTGGGATGACAGTCATACAAAATGACAACAATGATTCAATTCCCACAAGGACTATCACTGGATGGAGGATGTGTGTGGATTATAGAAGGCTCAATGATGCAACTAGAAAAGACCACTTTCCACTTTCTTTCATGGACGATTACTATTGTTTCTTAGATGGATACTCTGGGTACAATCAAATTCCAGTAGCATCGGAAGACCAAGAGAAGATAGCTTTCACATGTCCATTTGGAGTGTTTGCTTACAGAAGAATGCCTTTGGCCTATGCAATGCGCCTGCGACATTTCAAAGATGAATGCTTTCTATTTTTTTTGACATGGTAGAAAAAGGTTTATAAGTATTTATGGATGATTTTTTTGTTTTTGGTTCTTGTTTTGATTCATGTTTAGCTAATTTAGCTAAGGTTTTAAAAAGATGTCAAGAGACAAATTTAGTTTTAAATTGGGAAAAGTGTCATTTCATGGTTCGTGATGGAATTGTTTTAGGCCATAAAATTGTTGAAAAGGGGATAGAGGTTGATAGAGCTAAATTGTTATTAATTGAAAAATTACCTCCTCCTATTAATGTTAATGGTGTGCGAAGTTTCTTAGGTCATGCAGGATTCTACAGGAGGTTCATCAAGGACTTTTCCAAGATTGCAAAACCTCTCAGTCAGTTGCTTGAAAAAGGGAGTAGAATTTCGTTTTGATGAAGCTTGTGTTGATGCATTTAATATATTGAAAACTAAGCTTACTACTGCACCTATTTTAATGGCCCCGGATTGGAATTTACCATTTAAACTTATGTGTGATGCTAGTGCTTATGCAATTGGTGTTGTTTTAGGACAAAGAAAAAATAAGCGTCTACATGTTATATATTATGCTAGTAAAATTTTCAACGAGGAACAAGTTAATTATGCCACCACTGAAAAAGAGTTGCTAGCTGTAGTGTATGCTTTAGACAAATTTAGGTCCTATTTGGTTGGTTCTAAGGTTATTGTTTACACTGACCATGCCGCTCTTAAATTTTTGATGACTAAGCAAGATGCAAAGCCACGCTTGTTGCGTTGGATGCTTTTGTTTCAGGAGTTTGACTTGGAAATCAAGGATAAAGCCGGGGTGGAAAACAAAGTAGTCAATCAAGGATTCAACAAAGGAAGTTGCAAGATGGGCCAGAAGTGGAAATCAATTAATCTTTTCCTGATGAGGGAGTGATGGCAATCCAAGTTAGCCCATGGTTTGCAGAGATGGCCAACTACAAAGTTGTAGGTGTAATGCCTGAAGATCTGAATTAGCAACAGAAAAAAAAGTTTCTCCATGATTCAAAGAGGTATTTATGGGATAACCCTTTCCTTTATTTTCAATGTACTGATGGGGTGATTCATAGATGTGTGAGGGAGTTAGAGGCACCTGAAATCCTTTGGCATTGCCACACTTTGGATTACGGAGGACACTTTGGAGGAAATAGGATAGCACAAAAAGTCTTGCAATGCAGATATTATTGGCCAACACTCTTCAAAGATGCCTGGGAATTTGTGGAAAAATGTTATAATTGTCAAAGGACGGGTAATATTTCTCACAAAGATGAAATGCCACTGAATAACATCTAAGAAGTTGAGCTGTTCGATGTATGGGGAATTGATTTTATGGGACCTTTCCCTAAATCATATTCTAATCAATATATCTTGGTTGCTGTGGATTATGTGTCTAAATGGGTAGAGGTTGTAGCTTTTCCTAACAATGATGCGAAGGTAGTGGTATCATTCTTGCGGAAGAATATCTTCACCCACTTTGGAGTACCTAGGGCTATTATCAGTGACGGGGGAACCCACTTTTGCAATAAACAGTTTGCGAGCTTGCTTGCCAAGTATGGAGTCAATCACAGAGTTGCCACACCTATCATCCTCAAACAAGTGGACAAGTAGAAATTTCTAACCGCGAGTTAAAGAGGATTTTAGAAAAGACAGTGGGGAATTCTAGGAAAGATTGGGCCAAGAAGCTTGATGATGCACTGTGGGCATATCAGACTGCATTCAAAACACCTATAGGTATGTCACCATTCCAACTTGTGTACGGTAACTCTTGTCATCTCCCTATTGAGTTGGAACATAAGGCTATTTGGGCTACTAAGTTTTTAAACTTTGAACTTGCTAAAGCTAATGATAAAAGACTGTTGCAATTAAATGGGCTTGATGAGTTTAGGTTAGTTGCATATGAGAATGCTAGGATCTATAAGGAGAAGACCAAGAAGTGGCATGATAATAAGATTCGTCCAAAAGAATTTGAACCGGGACACAGGTATTGCTTTATAATTCTCGCCTGAAGTTGTTTCCAGGTAAGTTAAAATCCCGTTGGTCTGGTCCATTTTTAGTGTGAAAGGTTTATCATTATGGAATAGTGGAAATCTCTCCTTTCGATAATGATTGGTCTTTTAAAGTTAATGGATACAGATTGAAACCTTATTTTGGAGGGTAAGTGGATAGGAATGTGGTTTCTATCCCACTGAATTCACTTGAGGATTGAAAGTTCAAGCTTGTGACGTTAAACAAGCGCTACTTGGAAGGCAATCCAAGAATTTTTATTTGTTGTTTTAAATTCATGCAGGTTTTGATTTAATTAATGGTTTAATAATTAGTTCTTCTCATTTGTGTTGAATTATGTTATATGTTTTCAGTTAGTTGGTTAGTTGAGTTTCTTATTTCATTGTCAACCTTATTTTTTTTTATTTTTAGTTCTTTTAGGGTAGGTTATTACTTTATAGGTTTAGTTAACTTAGGATATAAAATGGTAAAAAGCATTGGAATATGTTGTTTAGCATTCGAATGTACCACGCTAACCGCGTGGAGGTCCACATTGATAGCGCTCGGAGCTTTAAAAATAACCAGTCTTTTTTTTATATTAACTATTTTGGCACTAAAAAACTGCTTATTTATATCCTAATGGGTGCGATCCCTCTCATTGAGAGTCAAGGCTGGCGCTACTAGCACCAGAAGTTCGAATCCAAGGACCATAATTACTATTCTGGCGCTAACCGCGTGGCTCCTGGCGCTATTAGCGCCACATGTTCGAAGCCAGGTGACCATAATTGTTATTCCACGCTGATCGCGTGGCTTCTCCCACAAGTAGCGTGACTGACTCGAGCATAGGTGTCCATCTGAGTCCTTTCATGCTATTAGCGTAAATCATGGCGCGAGTAACGTGAGATATTTGAGAGGACAGGCCTGTATTCACAATCGCGCGATTAGCGCCGGGGTTAGCGCGATTCGCGTGAAGGCGTCGCTCTATTTTTTTTTTTTTTAAAAAAGTGAAATCCAGACCCAAAATCCCGCCCCTTCTTTCTTCTTGACAAATCCCTAAAATTACTCCTCTTCCCTTCATTCCTCAGTCAATCACATTGATAGCTCCATTACGTTGCAAGCATTAAACTCATCCATTATAAAACCCTAGCCACGCAATCACAGTAGCCATTGAGCTTCTTTCCACCATTCTTATGTAGCCATTGGAAAGGATTTAGTAATTGGTTTGCCCAAACTCAAGTTTGAAAAGGACAAACTTTGTGATGCTTAACAAAAGTGGAAACAAACTAAAAGTTATTTTCAAAGTAAAACTTGTTTCCACCTCTAGACCACTTGAATTACTGCACATTGATTTGTTTGGTCCTTGTAGAACTATGAGTTTAGGTGGCAATTATTATGGGCTTGTCATTGTAGATGATTACTCTAGATTCACTTGGACTCTGTTTTTGAAATCCAAAAGTGATGCTTTCCTTGCTTTTAGAAAAATGGCCAAGCTTGCACAAAATGAAAAAGGCAGCAAAATTATCTCAATAAGAAGTGATCATGGTGGAGAATTCCAAAATGAACATTTTGAAAAATTCTGTGAAGAAAATGAAATTAACCACAATTTTCAACTCTAAGAACACCTCGACAAAATGGTGTTGTGGAAAGGAAAAATAGATCTCTTGAAGAAGGAGCTAGAACTCTTCTTAATGAGACAAATTTGCCAAAATATTTTTGGGCTGATGTTGTAAGTACAATATGCTACACTTTGAATAAATTACTTATAAGGCCTATTTTGAAGAAAACTCCTTATGAGCTATACAAAGGTAGAAAACCCAACATTTCTCATTTGAGAGCTTTTGGCTGCAAGTGTTTTGTATTAAACAATGGGAAAGAATCACTTGGAAAATTTGATGCTAAAGCTGATGAAGCAATTTTCCTTGGATATTCATTACATAGTAAAGCTTATAACGTATTCAACAAAAGAACAATGTGCACAGAAGAATCTGTACATGTGATTGTGATAAGTCTAATCCCTCTAAAGAGGAAAAAAAGTGTGATGTAAATGCAGGACCAATGGAAGAATTTATTCAGCTTAATGATTCCTTAATTAATGAGAAAGAAGAACCAAGTGTTGAAAATAAAACCATCAACACCTGTTCAAGAGCCTAAAGATTGGAGGACAACAAGAGATCTCTCACTTGACAACATCATAGGTGAAGTTACTAAGGGAGTATCTACTAGATCTTCATTAAGAAACCTATGTTGTAATATGGCTTTTGTTTCTCAAATTGAACCTAAGAATATTGATCAAGCTTTACATGATGAACATTGGATGCATGTCATGCATGATGAGTTAAATCGATTTAAGAGAAATGAAGTTTGGGAACTTGTTCCTAGACCATCCTCTCTAAAACCTATTGGTACAAAATGGGTTTTTAGAAATAAACTTGATGAAAGTGGAATCACAGTCAGAAATAAAGCTAGATTGGTTGCTAAAGGTTACAACCAAGAAGAAGGCATAGACTATGAGGAAACTTATGCTCCAGTTGCAAGATTGGAAGCAATCAGGTTATTGCTTGCTTATGCATGTTTAATGGATTTTAAACTCTTTCAAATGGATGTTAAAAGTGTCTTTTTAAATCGATACATTGAGGAGGATATATATGTTGAACAACCTCCTGGTTTTACTGATTTTAAACATCCTAACTATGTTTTTAAACTTAAAAAGACCCTTTATGGTTTAAAGCAAGCTCCTAGATCATGGTATTAAAGACTAAGCAAGTTTCTGCTTGAACAATCTTTCACAAGGGGCCATGTTGACAAAACCTAGTTCATCAAAAGGCATAAGAATGATATTGATATTTGTAACACCCCGGACGTGTTACCATTAATAATATCATAAGCGCGCTAACAACGTTAACTAAACGCGATGCGGAAGCGATAGAATCGTTTTTCTTGATTACATTATGCATGGAATTTACAACACAACACAAAGCATCACAACACAAGCCTCTGCTGATCCCGTTATCACAAACATAAAACAACATAGGCAGAAAACACAAAAATCTAACGAGAGATATCAGGAGGAAACATAACTAATATACATCACCTAATCTGTGCATATACATATATATAACTCTTAGTTCTAACACATCTGTGGTTATACAACATAAATATGTACAGACAACGGGTGTACACTCACACCCTATACTTATACAGAATACAAGACAGAGATCAAAATAAAAGCTCTTTTAATCTTCATCTGCAGCCCAGGACCACTCCAGCACTCTCAGCTAGGGCCTCCTGCCCTGTGGTAACTTCTCTCCTCTAGAAGTACCTGAAAACCACAAACCCCACACAGGGTGAGACAAAGGTCTCAGCAAGCTCAGGGTTCTGGGAGATCCTCCCTTACCCTGGTTCACCCCCAAGCCAAAACATAAACAAACATAACAAGGCCTAGGACATCATCCTGGCCGTCACACATTCCCAGCTATCTGGGTAAAACTGGATGCTATCAGCATCGGAGGTCTCCCACCTCATACTGGCTCTCAAGCCATCTCAGACTAGTCTCACAGAGGTACCATAACATAGTGTCCACCATAGGCCACTTCTCATATCAAAGAGGCACCGCCTCATTACTAAACCAGCATTACCTGAGTCACCTACTCAGGACTTCACACTCACACATTGCCTGAAGAATCTCTCAACTCAGGACTTCCAGAATCCAGATATGGCTAATCTAAGAGGCTCTAGGCTCTCATCCCCTCGGGAAGCCCTCTCTTAGAGATACAACATATCGGTCTACTGCCTGGCCTCACCAGGACTTTCATAACACATGCCTGGGTAAGAACATCCATAAATGGGCAATCACCTCCAGGACTTTCCACAACACGTGCCTGAGGAGTCAATCCACACAGGGAGCACCATCCATCAGGACTTCCATCTCAACTGCCTGGGGAGTCATCCACAACGGGAGCACCGTCCACCAGGACTTCCTCTGCCTGGGGAGTCATCCACGACGGGAGCACCATCCACCAGGACTTCCTTTGCCTGGGGAGTCATCCACAACGGGAGCACCGTCCACCAGGACTATTAATCACATGCCTAAGAGAGATCATCTCACACCGGAGGCACTCAATCTCTTAGGACTTCCAAACACTGGCCTGAGAGAGATCATCTCACACCGGAGGCACTCAATTCCTTAGGACTTTCCAGCACTGGCCTGGGAAAACCCTCCAGGACTTTCAATATCACTGCCTAAGGAGGAACATCCATGTAGGGCAATCCACCCTTAGGACTTTAGTGGAGAGCAGTGGCACCTCCCATGCAATCTCAGCTATTCCAGGGAGTCCTCAAACTCTTCCTCTGGCTAGGGAACCTCATCTAGCCTGATACTAGTCCAGTATCCTATAGGTTCCAGCAATGACCACCTCGTGGTCTTCATCTCAAACACAGAACACTCTCACAGTGTTCATCAATCCAAAGGCCCAAGGCCCCACACCTGAAGCCACAGGTGTCACAATTACCCTCACACCATCTCGGTGTCTATCCTAGGGTTCATCATAAATTCATACATCTAGAACGGGCTGAGTATCACTCCAAGTACCATTCATCTAGCCTCTCAGGCTTCAATCACATAAAATTATCCAAAACAGGCCACACTGGCCTTTCATTCCACAGCATGCACATTATATACATATAATCAAACATGGCATGCAGTCATCACCCACTTGGGTGGCAAATAAGAGAAAGGGCTAATCCCCAGAACGATGAGCTTACCTGGCAAGCCGTGCCTCACAGCTCTAGCCTCGACTGATGGTCGACTCCTCTGACACCTCGTGTCAAGCCCTATCAAGGCACACAACCACATATCACAGACCATTCGGCACATAAACAACATAAGCTTATCAGACAGTCCTCAACTGCCTATGAGAAAGAAACCTCAGTTCTTTCTATCAACCCGGGTCATATACCTAAGGTTCCTCAGGCTCATCCTCTACAAGCCTTTTCATAGACCCTCAGTGGTCTATCTCAGATCAAACATGGCTTCAGAGTCCCTCTAGACTCAACCCAAGCCATAGACAATGAGCATCTCAGCTCTCATCACCCAAATACTCAGGGTTTCCATAGGGCTTGAACGGTCTCATCACTAGACACTAGATTCACTTGGACTGTGTTTTTGAAATCCAAGAGTGATGCTTTCCTTGCATTTAGAAAAATGGTTAAACTTACACAAAATGAAAAAGGTAGCACAATTATCTCAATAAGAAGTGATCATGGTGGTGAATTCCAAAATGAGCATTTTGAAAAGTTCTGTGAAGAAAATGGAATTATCCATAATTTTTCAGCTCCAAGAATACCTCAACAAAATGCTGTTGTGGAGAGGAAAAACAAATCTCTTGAAGAAGGAGCAAGAACTCTTCTTAATGAGACAAATTTGCCAAAATATTTTTGGGCTGATGCTGTAAGTACAGTATGCTACACTTTGAATAGATTACTTATAAGGCCTATTTTAAAGAAAACTCCTTATGAGTTATACAAAGGTAGAAAACCCAACATTTCTCATTTGAGAGTTTTTGGCTGCAAGTGTTTTGTATTAAACAATGGGAAAGAATCACTTGGAAAATTTGATGCTAAGGTTGATGAAGCAATTTTTCTTGGATATTCATTACATAGTAAAGCTTATAGGGTATTCAACAACAGAACAATGTGCATGGAAGAATCTGTACATGTAATTTGTGATGAGTCTAATCCCTCTAAAGAGGAAAAGAAGTGTGATGTATATGCAGGTCCAATGGAAGAATTTATTCAGCTAAATGATTCCTTAATTAAAGAAAAAGAAGAATCAAGTGCTGAAATAAAACCATCAACTCTTGTTCAAGAGCCTAAAGATTGGAGAACAACAAGAGACCTCTCACTTGACAACATCATAGGTGAAGTTACTAAGGGAGTATCTACTAGATCTTCATTAAGAAACCTATGTTGTAATATGGCTTTTGTTTCTCAAAAATGAACCCAAGAATATTGATCAAGCCTTAAATGATGAAGGTTGGATGCATGCCATGCATGATGAATTAAATCTGTTTAAGAGAAATGAAGTTTGGCAACTTGTTCCTAGACCATCATCTCTAAAACCTATTGGTACAAAATGGGTTTTCAGAAATAAACTTGATGAAAGCGGAATCATAGTCAGAAATAAAGCTAGATTGGTTGCTAAAGGTTACAACCAAGAAGAAGGCATAGACTATGAAGAAACTTATGCTCCAGTTGCAAGATTGGAAGCAATCAGGTTATTGCTTGCTTATGCATGTTTAATGGATTTCAAACTTTTTCAAATGGATGCTAAAAGTGACTTTTTAAATGGATACATTGAGGAGGATATTTATGTTGAACAACCTCCTGGATTTACTGATTTTAAACATCCTAACTATGTTTTTAAACTTAAAAAGGCCCTTTATGGTTTGAAGCAAGCTCCTAGATCATGGTATGAAAGACTAAGCAAGTTTCTGCTTGAACAATCTTTCACAAGGGGCCATGTTGACAAAACCTTGTTCATCAAAAGGCAAAAGAATGATATCTTATTGGTTCAAGTTTATGTTGATGATATAATCTTTGGCTCAACTAATCATGTGCTTTGCAAGGAATTTGCTGTAGTTATGCAAAGAGAATTTGAAATGTCAATGATGGGAGAATTAACATTCTTTCTTGGACTTCAAGTGAAGCAAATGAAGAATAGAATATTTCTCAATCAATCCAAATATTGCCTTGAAGTTATTAAAAAGTTTGAAATGGAGAAAAGTAAAGATGTTGCAACTCCTATGGCTACCTCAACCTATCTTGATTCAGATGAAAGTGGAAAGAAGGTTGATGAGTCAAAATTCAGAGGAATGATTGGATCATTGTTATATTTGACAGCTAGTAGACCAGATATAATGATAAGTATTTGCTTGTGTGCAAGATATCAAGCAAATCCCAAAGAGTCTCACCTAACAGCAGTCAAAAGGATCCTCAAATATCTCAAGGCTACACCAAAAGTTGGTCTTTGGTATCCCAAAGGTGCTTCAATCAATATTATTGGTTATTCTGATTCTGACTTTGCAGGATGCAAGTTAGATAGAAAAAGCACTAGTGGCACTTGTCATCTTCTTGGAAGTTCGTTGATCTCATGGCATTGCAAGAAACAATATTGTGTTGCTTTGTCAACTGCTGAAGTTGAATATATCTCAGCTGGAAGTTGTTATGCACAAAGCCTATGGTTGAAACAGCAAATGCAAGATTTTGGAGTTGAACTGAAAGAAATACCTTTACTATGTAACAACACAAGTGCTATTAATATCTCAAAGAATCCAATAATGCACTCAAGGACCAAGCACATTGAGATAAGGCATCATTTCCTCAGAGATCATGTTCAAAAAGGTAATATCAAAATTGATTTCATTGATACTCATAACCAATTAGCTGATATATTCACTAAACCATTGGCTAGAGATAGATTCTATGTACTTAGAAACATGCTAGGAATCTTGGATGAGTCTAATCTATGATTGCTTGATTGATATATGCCTTTCTATGTGAAATGATCTACATTTGAATCCATAAATCATCAAAAGCCTAAAATTCCCAAGTTATACTGCATAATTCATATTTACTGATAATTCTCCTGTAATAATTGATTACGCTTCGAAATAATTGATTAAAATCATTTAAATTGGGATTTTGAATGAAAATTGTGCTTATGTAATCGATTACAAGAATTGGTAATCGATTATTCTTCCAAATATCACAGTTTCAAAAATTAACATTTCTTCTGTGATAATCAATTACTGTTCGAATTGATCGATTACTTTGACCAAAAATCCTTTTTCAAAGCAAAATTCACTGGATTAATCGATTATGGTGAATGGTAATCGATTAAAATCCTGTAAATGTTTTTTTTTAAATCTCAAAGCTCCCTGTGATAATCGATTACCTAAGCCTCAATATGCTTTTAAAATTCAAATTTCTCTAAGATAATCGATTAAAACATGAAATAATCGATTACTGTTTATCTTCTTCATGAGCATTGTATAGAAATAATCGATTACGGGTCGTATTAATCGATTACCATCACTGCAAAATGTGATTTTTCTCACGGAATAATCGATTACACAAGCAGATAATCGATTATTCATGGAGTTACTGCAAAATCTGATAGATTTCTTGGAAATTGTAAATGCCCAACTCCCACCTAATTCAAATTTAAATTCTCAGCATTGACTTAATTCATTCTAACTGATTTATAATTCAAATTTCAAACCTTTTGGAGCCTAAGGAACTCTATAAATGCAGCCTTTGTGCAGAAGAAAAAATCACACCTATACCTACTCCTTCTCTCTGTATTTTTTCTGTTATTTGTGTGTAGAAACCCTGCACCATGTCTACTTCTAAGAGAGCAAAAACATCTAAGAGAAAGGCTACTGGTGAAACCTCTAACCCAGTGATTAGTAGGTTAGACCATTGGTTCTCTACAGAAAGCGATAAAATGACTTATCTCCAATTTAATGCCACAAAGATTATAGGTTCCCCTAAACACTTAGACTTAGAATGGTTCATTGGGGAGGGATTTTAGTTTCCTGCATTCCTTGAAACTCAAGGATTAAGGAAGTTAGTAGAGATGAAGGGTACTTATTACCCTGAATTGGTGAAAGTGTTCTACACTTGTGCCAAAGGATCAATGGATGGGACTTTGATGTCTCAAGTATGTGGAGTGGTCATGGAGATTACTCCAGAGGTGTGGGAGGCTGTTGCTGGTTTATCTTTTGAGGGTGAGAGGAAATTTGAGGAAGATATGGAGGGGTACAATAGAATAGATACATATAGAGGAATGCTCATTGATCCCCATATGCAACTCAGGCATAGGCTGGGTACTGGTCCCATGACTCATGAGGACAGGTTGCTTCATTACATTATCACATATGTTCTGACTCCTAGAGCCACAAACCATGGCCAAGCAACTGATGATGACTTGCAAATTGTGTATGGTCTCAAGAATTCAATTCAGATGAATTGGATTCTCCTCATTGAGAAGATAATGCTCAAATCTAATAGGCTTATGAACTATCTTTTTCCTTATGTTGTCCTTGTGTCCAGATTCATAGACTATTTCAACATTGATGTGTCTAATGAAGTGGTGGACAACACCAACTCGAGCAATAGTATGATCAAAGAGAAGCATCTCACAAAATTGGGGATGGTGAAGACTCCTCAAGGTTGGCAGATGGCTAGCCAACACCCTGATCCTGCTGGAGGTGCTGAGGCTGAAGATGATGAAAGAGAGGCTCAAGAAAGAGGTCCTGCACAACCTGTCTACAGTGCCTTTGAGTCCTTGATGATTCAAAAGATGGATGACCTTCTCTCTCTTCCTCATGAACATAGGGCTGAAACTAATTCAGCTTTAGAAGAAATCAAAACTAGGATAGAAAGTTTGGAAACAAAATTGATGTATGATGTAACGACCTAAATATTTACTTATTTTTATTTTTACTTAAGGGTAAATTTCTAAGAAACGTATAATAGTAAAATTTTAAAACGTAAAATTTGCAAAAGATTTGTTACTTATATACATAGCCAATGTCTCTGATACAAAAGTTTATATAATACAAGTACACTACTTTCTCAAAAATCCAGCTTAGTTCATAACTTCTTTTATATATCTACACTACTCCAAGGACTCATGGAACCTGTCCATCATTGCCATCTAAAAAAAAACATGAAACAAATCGGGTGAGAAATAAATTTCTCAGTAGGCAAAGCTAAATCCCGACCCTATTATTAGGTTAGTAAAACCATAAAAAAATCAAACACATCCACAAGCAATATGCAACTACATGAATGCATGAGATGAACTATCTTAGGGCAAATGGCTCCCACATATCGTACTGTATGTGGCCACACTGAGTGTGGTCGCTGCTATAGTCTTACGCAAACATGTATGAATTTTGCCATATATCCTTGCCCATGGGTACTACATATCGTACTGTATGTAGCATCAGATTCTGTTTCCCCAAAACCTCGTACTGGACTTGGAACATGGAAATATGAATCCACCTATCTTAATCACATCAACACCCACACATAAAAATCAAATCCATAAGCAAAATACACATCATATCATCATATATATCATAAGTATGGTTACACCACCATACCTTATCCAATAAGTATATAAGTATGGTTAAACCACCATATTTTATTCAAGCAAAGTCATTACCAATTTAGACATGACCTAGGAATATCCTCACAGAAAATTATGTTAGTATTCTAACTAATAA
>PYAF01001378.1:1051595-1070854 GCA_007407185.1 Glycine tomentella | reverse complement strand
GGGGCATTTTGGTAATTATGCCATTCAACCTAGGGGTATTTTGGTCATTTTCAAAAATGTCCAAGGGCATTTTTGACATTTTCATCTTAAGGGTTTTCTAGTAATTTCTACTTCTTGGAAAGAGTGATATAGTTATTTTTCTCTAAACATACTTCTATCTAATTATCATCACATTTTTATAATTTTGGGGATGTTACATATGAAGGGTCTGAATCCTTTTAGCTTTCTTTAGCCTTGTAATGTTTTTTTTTTTAATGTTTTTTGTTTTTATTTTTTTGTAATTGCTCCCTTTTATGGTTAATGCAATAGCTTTCTGTTTCTCCTTTGTGTTATCTGTTGTGCCATTTATATTGTTGACTTTGATAAGTCAATAGGCGGAGAAAATTGATTGAAATTGATTGAATTTGTCATGCTCTGCATTGTGCTCTATTCATCCCTGTTTTTCTGCAAAATTTTTGCATAAAATGAACATTCACTTAATTGATAAATTAAGGGGGAGCTAAGTAATGATATGAGCAATTTAAAGTCAGATATAACTTAATGAATGATGATTAAAAGGAATCAGATGCTTTAACACTTGTTCTTTGCAAAGAAAGTGTAAATTTTCAGGTTTGAAAAAGTTCAAAGTCTTCCATGATCAATTTCCTTTAAAAGCTTCAAGTTCAACAAATGGTCAATCAAGAATTTGGCATGTTCAAAGCCAAAAGGGGGAGATTCTTGGATACAGGGGGAGCTTTATGAAGTTTGGAAGTCATTGATTTAAGATTGGTTTTGAGCTTTCAACATGCTTAAAAGACTTGAAGACTTGGAATTGAAATATTGTGTAAAAGGAAAACTATCTGATTGATCCCTGCATTCATTCATTCATCCATTCATTGATTTAACTAAGTGTTTTTCATTAAAATCAAACAAAGTTTTTAACGTTTAACTAAGGTTTTAATTGAATTGAAAGGTTTTTGGAAAAATAAGCTTTTCACTGATTTAATCGATTACATAAAAGGTTAATCTATTATTTTGTTCTTCGTTCAAATCTAGAAAACCTTCATAAACATTTTAATCGATTACCTATTGGTTTAATCGATTATTTTTCCTTTGCATAGGACTGAACTACTTTGTTATGAATTTTAATCGATTACTGAACTTTCGTAATCGATTATTTAGTTAAAATCAGTTTTTAAGTCTTCCTGACTTAACCAATTACCATATCCAGTAATCGATTACACAGTTCACTTTGAGAATAAATATCTCTGTGTTAATCGATTATAGCTCGAGATAATCGATTATTTTGCTTATGGTGAAAACCCAAAATGCTTCTTAAACACTTTAATCGATTATATTTTAATTTAATCGATTGCACACTCATATTAATCGATTATTGGGAGCGTGTAATCGATTACAATTAGTTACAACTTCTGTTATAAATAGAAGTGGAGGCTTGGCTTGTTTTGTAACTTGACCAATTCGTATTTCTGAGTATACACAAGCTTTCTAAACACTTCCAAAGTGAATTTCTGGGTTCTATGAGTTCTTGCTTCATCTAAAACATTCATGGGTATTTGAATGATTCTTTAAGCAAGAAATCTCTTTCAAAGGTTAAGGAAGAAGAATGCTCTGAGTTTGTTTTTGTCTTTCAACCTGATTTGTTCATTCATTTGCATGTCATTCACTGGATCATCAGGTTGTTTCTTTCCTTAACTCTTTGGTTGTAATTCTGCTTACAAATTCTGTTGATATTGGCTATTGTAATTGGGTTCTTCTTGCTTGGTACTAGAGAAAGGTTCTCTAGGTTAAAGATCAGAGTAGTGTTCTCTGAATCTTTCTCCTTAGAAGTCTAATATGGTTTTAGATTTGTGTTCTTTATCTAGGGTTGATAAAGGGGAGGGTCTTGTAAAAGCTTGTAAGAACAATTTATAATAATGGAACTCTAATCTAGTGTTGATTAGAAGAAACTGGATGTAGCTTCATGTTTTGAAGTGAACCGGTATAAATTGCTTGTGTTCTTATTCCTATATTTCTATTCTCATCGTATTCATTGAGCTTTAATTCTTTAAGTCATATTCACTGTTCAACAAGTTCAATTTTGATCTATTGAATTCTTGGGCTGAGACATTTGATTAAGTAAATTGATTTCTTGGTTTTGAAAGTGATAAAGATCCCGAAACTCTGATTTGAATTTATTTTTTAAAATGCCAAGGTTCAACCAATTTGCCCCCCCTTCTTGGTTGTTGTGAAGTATTCCCTTTATTTTCACCCAAGTGGATAAAGAGAAAGTGAAAGCCATAATGGAGTGGCCAATTCCAAAGTGTGAAAGATGTGAGAAGCTTTCATGGTTTAGCTAGCTTTTATAGGAGATTTGTCAAGGACTTTAGTACCATTGTCTCTCCTTTGAATGAATTGATAAAGAAAACTGTGAGTTTTTCTTGGAAGCAAGAACATGGAATTGCTTTCCAATCATTGAAGGATAAGTTGTCTCATGCATATATTCTTGCATTGTCTAATTTTAATGTTTTCATTTGAATTGGAATGTGATGCATCCAATGTGGGCATTGAGGGGATTTTGATTCAAGATAAACATCCTATTGCTTATTTTATTGAGAAATTGAAGGGTGCATGTTTGAACTATTCCACTTATGATAAAGAGTTGTATGCACTTGTTAGAGTCTTGCAAACTTGACAACATTATCTTTTACCTAAGGAATTTGTGATACATAGTGATCATGAGTCTCTTAAATATTTGAAAAGTCAAGGTAAACTCAACAAGAGACATGCTAAGTGGGTTGAATTAATTGAGCAATTTCCTTATGTCATTAAACACAAGCAAGGAAAGTTGAATGTAGTGGCGGATGCCTTATCAAGGAGGCATTGTTTGATTTCTATGCTTGAAACTAAGTTGCTTGGTTTTAATCACATAAAGGAATTGTATTCAAGCGATCATGACTTCTATGATGAATCATGATTCTTTGTGTAAAGTTTCTTATGTTAGGAAATTGCAAGAACAAGTGAAGGCACATGCAGAGAGAAAGATGGAACAATATGCTAAGTAAGCCAATAAGCACAAGAAGCAAGTGATCTTTAATGAAGGAGATTTGGTTTTGCTTCATTCGAGGAAGGATAGATTTCCTCGAGAAAGGAAATCCAAACTCCAACCTAGAGGAGATGGACCTTTTAAGATTTTAAAGAGGATCAACAACAATGCATATAAACTTGAGTTGCTAAGTGAGTATGGTGTACGTATTACTTTCAATGTTTGTGATCTTTCTTTGTGTGATGTAGGTACAAGTGAGGAAGCAAACTTGAGGTCAAGTTCCTTTCAAGAAGGAGGGGATGATGGAGGTCCATTGCAAGTTAAAGGTCTAGAAGGAGAGCTTGAAAAACTTCCTTTGGTGAACTTTAAAGGATCCATGACAAGAGCTAGAACCCAAGCCCTTCAAGACCACATCAAAGCTAACTTGGAAAAGCATGAAGAAGCACACCAACTCAAGGATAACAAGGGCTGGATTTTGATGTTTTAAGTTCAATTTAATTCCATAAGTTCCAACACTAGCAAAAGTAGTGACAATAAAAAGGTTTTTTAGTGCAATTGTGTAAAGAGGTGTACGTGCACTTGTGTAGCATCAAAGTAAGTTTGCTGGTTGCATTTAGAAGTTAAAATACTACACCATTGACACAGATTGGATCAGCCAAGAGTCACTTAGGGAAGCTTACACCTCAAGCTTCATTTATCAAGCTTCATTTAGCTTGCATTAGGCTTCTTTAGTTTGCATTACAAGCTTCATTTTAATTTGTAATTTCATGTGTATTTGGTTTGTAATTTCGTAGCTATATAAGATGCCCCAAAAACTGAATGTAACAACTTTGTTCATGTTAATGCAAATCTGAAATTTGTGAGAGTTTCTCTCTTGTTCTTGTGCAAGAACCTCTTGGGTCTTATCAATGGCTTCTCAATGCTATTGTGACGATTCTTCCTAGACTTATTGGAGAGCTTCTCCATGGTGTCTTCCATCTTTATCCCTAACCTTTCTCCATCTTCCATTGTTTCAAATTAAAGCTTCCAACTAGCTATGTGTTTCACGTGAAGTTTGGACAACTTGTGTTCTTGAAAAAGCTTGAAGATTGGGTTTCATTGCAAGGTAGATTTCGGAAATTAATATCTAATGGGTTTAGACCTACACCATATAATGATAATGATATCAGATTGAGATTCATATAATGTTGCAATATGATTTGTTTACTACATCAATGATCTGTTTTTTCAAATAGTTATATCATGATGTTAAGTGTAATAGAACTGTATAACAAATGTTATAATGAATATAAAAATTGAAATTGTAACAAGTATATAGTTATCAAAATTTGAAAATAACTCAAACTTGTTTGGTTTTGCAGGGGAATATTCATTAGATTGTATTAAAAGCAAGTTTTAAATCCTATGTGATTGACAAAGTTTTCTTGTTTTTAATCTTTTAATAGTTAACGGTTAGAACCGATGGGAATTGTAGATACTTAACAAAAACTATCATTATAAGATAGTAATACATATTGAAAAAATAAACATTCTAGTCAACTTTATGATAGTGGGAAAAATTACAATTACTTTTGGGTTCAATTTCAATGCATGTCTCATATTAAAATATTATCAAATTTACTTTTGGGTTCAATTACTTTTTCTATAACAACTGTTGATGTTGCCTCACTTAATTATCATATTGTTTTTTTTCTATAAATTCTTGTATTAAATTGAAACTATTTTTGTGTCCATTTTAATTTTGCATTTATAAGTAGTTACTTATTGCTTTTAGTTATTGTTGTAATTATTTTCAATATAAGCAATATAATTAATAAATACTAAATCAATTTGCATCATAAATAGATGGTAGTTATTGACTAAGGCCTCTTCATTATTCAACGATGGCGCAGTCTTGTCAACAATTGTCTAATCAACCTGTAAATCATGTCACGATAACAAATACCACCAATCGTGTTAATGCCACGCGAGATGGTGGAAACATTGCAATTAATAACACTCAACCGATTGCTGCTCCTAAAGTTGTAGTTCTCGAATATAAAAAAGAAACTAAATGCCAGTGGTAAACAAACAACCTCTATTTTTTGGGACTACTTCACAAAAAAATCTTAATTCTAATAATCCAATTGCATTGTGTAACTTCCATGGTAAAGAATTTAGGTGTGAACCAAAGATACATAGTACATCTAACCTTCTTAACCACATTACTTATTTATGTCCAAACTATCCATATTCTGATGTCAATGATCCTACCCAAACAACCCTTACCTTTAAAACCATAGAAAATAATATCATTGTTGTTGCTAGCCAAAGATTTGATGAAAGGCTTGTAAAAGGGTTGTTGAGGGTGAAGGCTTTAAGCAACTTTGTAGAGAATTATAGGCTCAATTTAGTGTCCCATCAAGGTTCACAATTGCTAGAGATTTTTTTAGTTGTATAAGGATGAAAAAAATAAGGGTAAAGGCCTTTATGAAATCAAATTGTCTTAAGGTAGCACTCACCACTAATTGTTGAACTTCTATTCAGAACCTAAGCTATATGACATTCATTGCACACTTCATAGACAATGATTGGAAGTATCAAAAATGGATAACTAGATTTTCATTAATTGCTAACGATTAATGAGAGACAATAAGGAAGAAAATTAAAGAGGTATTGAAGGAATGGGGACTCGGAAGTGTGTTCATACATCTAATGATGTTGTTGAGGCTTTTTTTAAAGATTGAGTGTAAGAAACTAGTGTGCCTTGATGTTTTGACAAGGCGGAAATCCACATACCTCATGTTGGATGCTACTAAAAAGTTTCAAGTTGCATTTGAGAAGCTTGACAATTCAGAATGAAACTATATTTGTTTTTTTGGAGATGTTGGTCCCCTAACTGTTGATGACTAGAAGATTGCCCGAGCATTTATGTAGTTTTTGAAAATTTTCTATGAGGCCACTAACTAGGGTCTTCTCCACATCATTGAATGTGAGCTTACAACATTGTTTTAAGAATGTTTGTTTTCAATGTCGTTGTGTTTATTAATAATATTTATTTTTAATGTGTTAGAGGTTCAAGGATGCTCACTAGGAGAACATGAAGAAGTTGAATATGCTTCTACAGATGGTCCAACACTCAATCACAACTAATGTTGTGACTGGTCTTATTTGACTTATTTGTGATTGCCTAACTGCCTTTCACTATTATCATTATTATTTTTATTGTTTGAATTATGTTTATACACTTCAAAATTCTTATGTTGCATACTATGTTCGATGAAAATGTTGATACGTAGTTGCGTTTAGATGGTGTTTTGTCATCTTCTTAGCAATCACAAGTTCATAGATGACAATTGAGGTTATTATTTTAACTTGCGACAATACATTGTATTGTTGATTATATCTTAAATAGAAGGAATATAGTATGGTGGTTACTGATTTCAGATTGGTTGCTTCCTTTTGATTTTAATTAAACTAAGTGTTATGTTTATTTTGCCAATGTAATACTGCAATGAATTCTAGTGTTGGTCTTTCAAGGTTGATTTAGTGGACTTACAAGAAGCATATTGTGTCAAAATTAGTGTTGAAATGTATGAAAGATGTATTGGATTAATTATTTAATTATTTGCATGGTTAACTTATTTATACTTTCTTCACAAGTTTAGTATTTTAATATATGTAATTTTGATTAAGATTATTATTTCCCCTTTAAATGCATCTATTTCCATTAAAATTAACAAATACTATTGTAGGCACATAACTTGTCAATTTTATATAATAACAATATTTGTCATTAGTTAATTCATTGTTTAAATGGACAATTTTCAAGGTTTAAAGTTAAATCCTAATTCAATTAAGAAAACTATCCATAGTTAAAATTGACAAGTATAGAAATTTTAGCCTTTGTGCCATTTATTATTATTTTGATTAAGTTTGTCGTTTGGGCCATTACAATTGACAAGGAGTAAATATTATTATTATTATTATTATTATTATTATTATTATTATTATTATTATTATTATTATTATTATTATTATATTACTTTTTTGTGTTTTTTTAAAGTAAGTAAAAAATTCTTTAAAAAAAAGCTCAAAATTTTGTTTTTGGGTAAAAACCTATTTTAGCCTAAAATGGACCTAATTGAATGAATCCACTTAACTTAAACCACAACCTACAAGATCCAAAGTCTGAAATGGTCAGGAGTGGTGCTTCATACACCATTTCATATTTCTTCTACACCATTAACCAACAGCGCAAATCCCATTATACCCTTGGGTATTTAAAATTATAAAACCTACCATTTCATATTTCTTCTACACCATTAACCAACAGTGCAAATCCCATTATACCCTTGGGTATTTAAAATTATAAAACCTATCATTTTCGCTCCTCCGCTCCGCTCTTCGTCTTCCTCACTGTTCATCCGGTAATCCATTGGGTTTTCTTCATCATTTCGGAGAGGCTTTGGTGGTGCATTGGCTGGTGGCGTGCTCTGCGGCGATTGACGACAGTGTTGAGGTAAGTGTGGCATTCCCGTTTTTGGGTTTGGGTTGTTTTTTGGGAGCAGTTGATGCATACGGATTTGGTAATCCGTATAACCTTAACGGGTTGGGAAATCCGTATGGGTCATACGGATCATGTAATCCGTATAACCCATACGGATTTCCCAATCCGTATGAGGTTTACGGATCTTGTAATCCGTATGAGGCAATTTTTGTTGGAAAACATGTTTTTTTCAATAATTAGGAGCATGATTTATGAATTGTTATGGATATGTTGACGATGACATGGTTTTTAAATAATTAGGAAGATGATTTTGTCATTGTTAGCCATACATGTTGATGACATATGATTTATAGTGGCTTGTATAGATGAAAATTTGTGTATAGATGAAGATTCCTGTGAGTTTGATGCATGTTTAATTGTCTGTGAATTGTGATTGTGAAACAAACACCTCCTTAATCTTTGCTTGCTTACTTTTGCTATTTTGCATGGTTGTCTATATTTGATTTCTGGACCCACTTTGAACCAATTTTAGTGTAGACTTTTCTAGTACCTAATGTTGTGTCCTGGTGGTCTAAGAAGCAGAAGGTTGTGTCTAGATCTAGTACAGAAGTAGAGTATAGAAGCCTAGCTCTTGGTACTGTTGAAGGAACCTTGATTCAGACTTAACTGTTTGAATTACATATGAGACACACTATACCAGTGGTCTTTTGTGACAACATGAGCACAGTCGCCTTGGGTCACAACCTAGTTCTGCATTCTAGAACCAAGGACATGGAGCTGGACTTGTTTTTTGTCAAAGAAAAAGTTATGGACAAAAGTATTAAAAACAAAAGAAAGTGGGTTACACATTTATATTCGTCAGACAGGTGCATCATGCAAGTATTGATCCATGTATCTCTTATAATAACTAAGTAACCAAGTTAAAAGAGCAATAAGTGGAGTTTGATGCATGTTTAATTGTCTTTGAATTGTGATTGTGAAACAAACACCTTGTAAATCTTTGCTTGCTTACTTTAGGTATTTTGCGTGTTTGTCTAGATTTTATTAGGTCGTTTGGGCTGTTAGTATTTCTCTTGGAACCCGGTATGGGATTGTTTGATGAGAATTGAACAGGATAGGTGACCATGCATGTCAATCGTAGTTGTTGAACCTGGTATGAGATTTAACAGATAAACTAACATATTAAGAAATGTTGTCAAGATTATGGCTAGGACTAGAGGAGGCATGCAGTGGCCCGTTGGGCGAGATCATGAGCGTCGTAGGCCTAAAGCATCCACTCGTCGAGAAAAGGCGGGTGCTAGTGTTTCTGAGGATCCTCCTGTTGAGGATGATCCAATTGAGGATCCTCCAGTTGAGGATCCACAGATGCAGGAGGATGTATCGGTCATGGATGACGTACGAACCACATATCCAGGAGGTCCAGAAGACTGTTCAGTCTTGACTGCTTATGCGGACCATGTGGCTGTTAGAGTCTGGTCAAGAGAGGTAATTATAAGACAAGTTCTCTAGGACAATATAATATTTGTGGTTATTACTCATTGTAAACATGTGGTCATGTAATTATTGCAGGAATGTGCAGAGCTAAAGTTGGCTTCCCATGGGCGTAAGGTAACTAAATTTGGGAAGCCAGCTGCTAAGATTGAGGGGTTAGTAGCTGCTATTGACCTCAGTCCGCTGATACGGTGCTCCGTGGACACTGGAGATCGGGGACTGTTGTCTGCCTTTGTGGAGAGATGGCATGCTGAGACTTCCTTGTTTCATCTACCGGTCAGCGAGATGACTATTACGCTGGATGACGTCGCCTCTCTATTGCACATCCCTGTCATGGGAGTCTTCCATTCCTATGACTAGATAGATGTTGGAGAGGGCATTACTTTGCTGGTTGAGTTGTTGGACGTGACTGTAGCTGAGGCCGAAGCCGAGACGACATAGTGCCACGGGGCATATGTTCGCTTATCCTGGCTTCGGGAGCAGTACTTCAGGCTGTGTGATGCTAGGCAGTGGCTACTGGCAGCTAGGGCATATCTTTTGCATCTTGTTGGTTGCACTTTGTTTGCCAACAAGAGTGCGACACATATAGGCGTCCAATTCTTAGAGCCTTTCCGGGACATCGATGGAGCTGCGGGCTTTGCATGGGAGCTGGTGCTTTGGTGCATATGTATGAGAATCTTAGTTATGCATCAAAACACCACGGAAAGCATCTAGCTGGCTACATTACTATATTACAGGTAATCTTAGTTGTGTGTGTGTCGGTTTGTTTTGGTTTGAATTATTTTTTATTTTAATCATTTCCATTTGTAGTGCTGGATATATGAGCATTTTCCCACTATAGTGGATGGGGGTGCTATGGATACATATGACGAGACGCAACCGCGTGCCTATCGCTAGAAGACTGTGAAGGCGTTACCATTGATGACCTACCGTGCCCGCATTGAGAGGTTGAGAGCTGATGACATATGCTAGACACCATATGCGGAGCACTGGCCCCTTCAGGATTTTGAGCCGATTAGTTTATTCTCTGGGTTCATTAGATGGGGTCCGCACGTGGTTAGGTACTTGCCGGACCAGGTAGTTAGGCAGTTTGGACAGATTCAGCATATTCCACAGTTGCCGGTGTCGGAAGCCCCCTCCGCAGACGATGTTGATGACCGATGGGTCCGCTTCACGGATTACCTTATACCGACCGGTGACTTGGTACATTATCCAAGTCACTGTGTTCCTGGATATTTGGAGTGGTTCTACCGGATCTCACATCCTTTTCTTACTCCAACACAGTATGCATTGGCCCGGTCACATGTTCCATCTGCGCTTGCTTCTGATCCAGCTCCTCCTTCTGACACTGTTCCTCACCCTTCAGCAGATGTTCATCCCCCTTCACCACACGATTGTGATCCAGCTCCTTCTTGTGATCCAGCACATGCTGTGGTAAAAATATGTCTATGTATTTACGCAGTGTTTTAGATGATTATATTATGTTGGGTAATATTATTGTTTATGTCATTGTAATTGCAGTCTATTTGCCAACGATTGGCTCGGGGCTTACAATCCTTCATAGATGACGGGATGGTTACAGAGGGCTCCGAAGCATACTCTAGGACGCAAGAGATGTTGCTCCTAGCTCGTAGTGTCAGGGAGCACGACCTAGTCTACAGCCGAGGCAGACGAGATACACAGCGGAGGCGCCTTTGAGTAGTCCACGAGTCATTTATACTAGTGTTGAATTCAGACTTATTTTGTTTATGTATTACTTTTATGTCTTATTTTTGATGTTGTACAGACTTGATTATGGCAAACAACACTTTATTAGCATATTTATAAATAACAAAGTTATTGACTTCATATTTATATTAAGCATATCCATAAATATATGTCTTGTATATCTATAAATAACAAAGAAACCACACGAGTAAACTTCAAACAAGATTTTGATTCAAGTTTTGTGAATGAAAAAAAATAGCATATCCAGACAGTAAAACAAGATTTCAAGAGTTTTTACACATCTGTTAAGTCTACATGTTCAGTGCGAAAATTCATACATCTACTAAACATTTGCATTCTACTAATGTAATTACTCAGCCAATCTTTTGCTTCGCTTGTACAATGACGATCCCACAAATGCGCTATCAACGGCAAAGGACAATTGTCTTTTAAAATAACCTGGTGCAAATAATAACAAGAGACAATCATGAGTTTTCCATATTCATGTATTGGCGTAAAATAAACAAAAAAAATGTCATACCTGGACAAAGTGGTTACCAAAAGCATGACCAATACACAAAATACGATGAACATTAGGATCTCTAGGGGGTTGGCTTCTCAGAGGAAAAAATGTCATACTTTGTTTAAGTGAAAGGGACACCACAATTACGTTATATCTTGATGCAATGACATGACCCATGTTCGTAATATCCATCCACTTATCCATAGTAACCTGTAAATAAACAGATATTGTAAGATAATTAATATGTAGTAATTGGGTTGTTATTAAAGGCATATCATGGTTAAAGAAGACAACGGTTTACCCCGGATCATCCACCAACTAGTAGGGACCGTTTCAAGGTTTCAAATCTATGTATACCACCAAACAAGGCTTTATATCCATCTGTCCAGTCTCCAAGTTCTCTGAGCAAATGATTGCGTACCAAAGACCAAGATTTTTCACCATAACCTAATAAGGCAGCAATTACCATCTGCTTTCACATCCATGACATCCAAGATGAACTTCTGCACAACTGCATGAAATTGATCTAGCATTGGAACCATCCTGTGTTGTATGTTAACATCACATGAGGAATTCGACTATTTTGGCGTTGAACAACTATTCTGCACTGAATGAAACTCGTCTACATACTCAAAGTATGACGGATCCCTTCTTGTAGACCTTTCGTGCTTTGTCATCTTCTTCTTTGGAGCACCTTTAGTTTTTACCTTATCAGGAGGAGGGCACATCGAATTCAAATCAGGGTACGCAATTTCTTTAAGCTTATTCTTCAACGTTATTTTTCCACACAAATCAAGCTTGTCAAAACGGTTGGATATGACTTCCATTTCTTCGGTTATGGAAACTTCATAAGCATGCATACCTTCATCTGAAAAGTTTAATGTTCGCCAAAAATAATGAACGCTGGTAATTGGAATGCAACCAACCACATACTTAGCAAGTTCACAAGCACAAGGCAAACCATGCGTTGTTCTCATCACACATCCATACCGAGAAGGGTTTTTTCCTGCATAATGGACTCGCTCATACTCAACATCAATTTGGTTTAAAGCATACCTCGATACCATGCCAACAAGTCGCTTGTATAAAGTAACTTTAAAAACATGCCCTACAACATGCGTGCTTTTCTCCAAAGATGCCCTTATTTCATTATGTTGCAAGATGATCATGTTGTTCATGGCATCCCAAACAGTGCATAAGTCTCCAATACTATTCTGCAAAAGGCGCTTTAAGGTCGAATGTGCAGACTCCACCCTGCATATAGGGTCATATAATCAATTAATTAAAATACAATAAACTTATGGAAATGTCAATGTAAGTAATGTCAAATAACAAACTTACCTGTTTGTTATTGTATTTCCAAAGTGCATGACTTTGTTTGTCCATGCTATCACAAATTTTTCTTTGTGAGGATTCAACCAAGTGTCCTTTACGTAATCAACAAATGTAGGCCACGGTGCACATGCAATATCAAACTTCATAAGGCATTCATCATATTGCTTTTCAGTAGCACAATCAACAAGATTTCCCCATGCTTCCATAACATAATCCCATGCATGGCTTTGCCTAACATAAGTTTTACATTTTGCCTTTACATTCTTGTCAATGTGAAACCGACACAATAAATTGGTTGAATCTGGAAAAATACATTTCACAGCACTCATCAAGGCTGAATCTCTATCGGTAACAATCACCTTTGGGAAGAATTCACTTTTCAAAAAAATCCCTCTAAACCGTTCAAGGGCCCAGACAACATTGTTGATGCGTTCAGCCTCTAAATAGGCAAATGCAACTGAAAATGTCAGGCCAGTAGGAGTGACACCAACAATGTCAAGTAAAGGAAGTCTATACCTGTTTGTTTTGTAGGTACTATCTATGAGGAACACCATATGATATGCATTACTCAACTGTACTGCATCTGGATGTGCCCAAAACAAATCACGTACAACATTGTCATCCTTCACTCGATGCCAATGAATGTACATGTCGCGTTCAAGAAGTTTCATTAGCTGTTGCATTTCAGTGTTATCGCCTCTTGTACGCGTTCGGTGTGCATATCTTGCATTATAAACTTGCTTTAAACTTGTTACATTGTCGGCATTGTGCTCCTTCAAAGTTAACAAAATATTTCTTGGTTTCACCATGGACCTTGTCATATCAGCAACAATGGTCTTCTCCTCCTCAGTTATTCGCCCAGCATATGGGTGTCCATAAAATGACTTCGCCAATTCATGATTATGATTGCCACAAATTAGCTTCACCATCCACCCTTGTCCTCCCAGGATTGGTTTACCCCGCAGCTTAAAAGGACACTCACATTTTCTGGTGCTGGTGTTTGAGGGTGTCAAACCTTTTTTCCATGCTCTATATTTTCCACTCCTTTCACAACCAATTAACACAAATTGCGTTCTTCCAATTTTTCCACTTTTGGTGTCACTCCTCATAATAATCGCTACAAAACCATTCTCAAATGCAATGGTACGAGCCCATTTCAATACTGCATCGCAAGATTCAAACACCTACAGAAATGGATAATTCATATTTAATATCAAAAATAGAATCATATAACAACTTTAAATACATTAACATACAAATAACTACCTCATTGATTTGGAACGCAGAAGAACAATCAATTAAGTAACCATCGGGGTCGACACCGTTGTATTCATTGAATTCAAACGCATCAGCGTCTGCTCCAATGTCTTCATTCATATTAACTTCTTCTGACATTATACTTTCATAAATCCATTCATCGTTGTCCATCCTAACAAATAACAATTTAATTTAACATAAAACCCTAATTTAAAGCAAACCTAAGTTGTTCAACATTTTAAAAACCTTAATTTAAAGCAAACATAAGTTGTACGAATTAGGTAATCCGTATGGTCTATACAGATTAGGCAATCTGTATGGTCTATACGGATTAGCCAATCCGTATTGCTCATACAGATTGGTTAATCCGTATAACTCATACGGATTAGGCAATCTGTATGGGCTATACGGATTAACCAATTCGTATGACCTATATGGATTGGCTAATCCGAATAGCTAATACGGATTGCCCAATCCGTATGACTTATACGGATTGTCTAATCCTTATAATCTATACGGATTAGCCAATCCGTATAAGTCATACGGATTATTGAATCCATACGAAACCATATCACACCCCTCACCTTGCACACTTCTCCGACGACGCTGCAACTCCGGCAACCACCCACAACTCCGACTAAATGAAGGAAATGCCACCAGAAATAGCAATGCCTTTGAAATGCGCCTCAGTCGAACGAAAATCAACAACAACAATACCCAAAAGCTTTTGAAATGGTGCTCAGCTCACTCAAAGCTCACTCAAATAGGTGACCAATTATGCAGGGGCAGTTCTGGAGTTTTTAAAAAATATATGGTGTATTAGAAATATGAAATGGTGTATGAAGCACCACTCAATGGTCAGATATGGGTTATGAAATGCTAAGGTCTATTTCATCCATATTGGAGTGGCGCTTCATACACCATATTAAATTTCCACTACACCATTAAGCACAGTGCAATTCCCATATTACCCTTCGCTATTTAAAATAAAAATGGCTCATTTCCGCCCATACGGATTCCGCTCTTCGTCTCCCTCACCGTCGTTTCCTCTGCTTTCTTCATCCATTTCCGCCCATATGGTGGTGGCATTGGCCGTTCCACGTGCTCTGAGGTTGAAGACGACACTGTTCAGGTAAGTTTTGTGTTCCCTTGCTGGTTTTTTTCGGGTTTGGTACGTTAATGGCAGTAGCGGCCTTACACAGATTCGGTAATCCGCATGCCTTAATCCGCATGAAGTCTAAGGATCATGTAATCCATACAACCCATACGGATTGGCAAATCCGTATGAGTCATACGGATTACCGAATCCGTGCAAGGCAATTTTTTTTGAAAAACATGCTTTTAATTAGGAACATCATTTTGCAATTGTTAGCCATTCATGTTGAACCCGATATGCGATGGTTTGATTAGAATTGAATGCCATAAACATGTAGCTCACCATTATTTTGTTATTCTTTTGAACAATGTATGTTGACTGTGGAAATATTTATTTTGTAATTGTATCTGGATTAAATTAGCACCAATGAGTCATAATCAAGAAAACTACAAGGACAAAACTCTTATGATGATGAATATTAAGAGTAAATCGATCGAGGTCATCAACACAATTCATGTGAAGGACGAGGTAATGTTAGGTTTTGATAATGTTAGGTTTTAATAATTTGTTTAATTTGTTCATTTAGCCTTACGGAGAGATTGCCATTAGATGGAAGGATCACTTGGAACACACCTGGCATCTTATAGATGCTAATGGGCAACATCATATGGTAACATATAACAAAGACCTTGAATATCCTGCGATTACTGGTGGCTGGACAGCCATAAAGGGACCATTATGGGCTACAAGGTAACCACCAAATTACCTTGATTCATTATGCTCAATCTGTGTTTTTGATGACTGTGTATAAAGGCATTTCTGAACCTCAAGCATTTTCGAAATGACACTCAATATATAAGCAAAACTTGGAATCTGTTGTTTTCTGCCTTCTGCTCAATGATTACAAGGTCAACTGCAGTTCTCTTGTAAGTTATCACAATATACAATTTTTGCTTTCTTTTGTAATTTGCTTTTTCTCTTACTTCCCATTAAAGGCTAACCATCAATATTATTATTCCAGGATCTTCCATCTTCAATGTACTACTTCCTCAAAGATAATGAGTTCACATACATTGACTTTGAAGGAAAGACTCAATGCAAATTAGTCTTCAATCATTGGCAGAAAAGCGTCAAAATCGGAAGTGGCTGGAAAAACTTTGTCATACAAAATAAGCTGAGAGCCAACTTTGAGTTCATCATGGAGTTTCCAGACTCTTCACACAACATTATGCTGTGGTACATGTGTTGAATACATGTGTTGTCATATGGACAAGGACATCAAGAACAATGCTTAGCCTCATTTTGTTTCTTATCTATATATTTTATGTTTATATTTTTATTAATTAATGCATGTTGCTTTTTTTGGACATTATCAGCACTGTCATATGGCAAACAATATTAAGAACAATGTGTGCTGCGCTTTTTGTTCATTTACTTTATATATATATATATATATATATATATATTTGTTATTCATGTGTTTTATACTTAACATTATGAACTTATTATTAGATGCTTTTAACACTCTTCTCCTTAATTATCTATTGTTTAATTAAAAGCCTAATATTCAGCCATAAACACCCGTACGGATTATTCAATCCGTATAACTGTTACGGATTGTATAATCCGTATGGGTGTTTGCTGATCCGTATGATGACACCGCTTTAGGGGCATTTTCGAGATTTTAACAAAAAATGGTGTAGTAGGCCTGACCTGCTCAAACCCAACTAATGCTTAGCCATATAATCATGTATAAACAAATTCTCTCCTACCAAACACTCTCTTGTTAAAAAAAAAGATTAACAAAAACACAGTGGAACATATATGTTAATTAGTTGCCTAATAACAAAATATATCAAGATATATAAGAGAAATAAGACTTATATTTAGATTTTATTTTTATATTTTCAACTAATTAAAATTTACTTTAAGTACGATTTTCAAAATAATTATTACAAAAATCAATAATTATATTATACATTACAAAAATTGTAGTCTGAAAAAATAAAAATACAAAAACACCCCTAATTTTGAATTTATTAAAACATTCAATATTGTAGCTACTAGTCGACAGTGGATTCTCCGTGACTCAGATCAGATCCCGTCTGAGAAGAAGAACTCCCTTCATACATCATTGCTGGTGAGACCCTTCTTCTCTATACCTCCAATTCCTTCCCCCAAAACCCTAATTTTAATTTTCCATTGCAATTCCCTCTCACACTAATTGTCTCAAAAACTTGGAACCAAAAGTGCAATGCTACCTGGGAGATTCTCGTTTTTCGGAGGCGGCGGGGATTCCGGCGCGGTGGGGGACAACGCCAATTCGTCACCATCAAAGGGTCGTGGAGACGAACTCGCTGTTGTTCAACCCACACTGAAGCTCGAGACGGATAGGCAGGTTTACCGGCCCGGCGATCCTGTGATTGTGACCATCCAGATCTCAAATCCCGCAAATGGGTACTCGTTTCTCATGGAAAGACTCGGTTTTGAGATCAGGGGCATCGAAAAATTGGACACTCAGTGGTTCGCCACTCAGAAGCTGATGCCCGGCTCGAAACAACGGAGAGGTTCGTTGCTGCAACAACTATCTGTATTGGAATTTGATAGTTTTCACTGTATTACATCAACAGTTTAAATTCTGTGCATTCTCAGCGTAATTTATACTGTCAACTGATTAAAATCATAGTTGGTATGACCTTTTTGATGTAATTATTGTAAAACTCGATAAATTTACCATACGTGGTGGTTTATGGTTGGATGCTAGTGTTGAAACCTTTCATAGTTTGTATGACCTTTGAAGTAGTTATTGTAAAAGTCCATAAATTTATCATACATGGTAGTTTATGACTAGATGTCAATGTAGAAATCTTTAGTAGTTTGTATGACCATTGAAATAGTTGTCGTAAAAGTCGATAAATTTATCGTACATGGTGGTTTATGATTGGATGACAGTGTAGATACCTTTAATACAGTCGTGCATGTACTATTTGCTGCTGCTGCTACTACTACTACTACTATTATTATTAGGGTTAAATACATTTTTGGTTTCTCAAAATATCTTAAAATTTAATTTTAGTACCTATAAATTTTTTATGCATTTTAGTCCTTAGCAAAGTTGATATGGTTTTCTTTTAGTCTTTCTTCAGGGATTAAGAACATGTGCTTCTATAATGTAGAGACTAAAAAATGTATTAAATTTACAGGGAGTAAATCCGAATTTCAAGATATGTTGGGCCAAAAACATAATTTATGCTATTATATTTTTTTAGAGAAATTATTAGTATTATTATCATCATTATGATGATTAAATATTGTTATTTATTATTTCAGGTGAGAATGCTTTTCTGGAATGCTCAACACCGATCCTAATTGCCAACCAGATTGTTAATGCTGGCGCCAGCAAATCATGTATGCTAAGTTCTACATTAAAGGATTCTGATTTTTTGATTAACCTTCTTCCTGTTAGTTAGCTCTTATATTTTCTCTTAATATGCTGAGTATGGGTGTGGAATTTTGAAATTCAAATTATTATGTTTTTCTTATGTTAGTGGGTGTACTTAAATGGATATTCCCCATTAGGAAAATTTTAGGGAATGTAAAAGCTGTTCCATTTACCTTTTATTGGGGCGTGTAATACAACACTGAAAGTATTTTGCGTCACTTTTGGTTAGAGATAGCCTGAAGGCTGGTTTCACCCTATAATTTTTATTATAATTAGACCAAAACTTAAGATTTTGTGATAACATATTTGTGTGTTCAAAATTACTCTTCTCTTCCTTTCTTCATTTGTGAAGTTGGTTTTAATGGGTTACAAGACAGAACAACATCTGATGCTATCCTCGCTAAACTTCCTAGTGCTGGTTGCAGCTAGTTAATAATATTATTATCATACATATAAACCTGTTACATGAGTGAGGAATTGGGGATAGCAGGTTTAAATATTCAAAATTTGAGAGGGTGGGGGGTGGAATATAAAAATGTAAGATATTTTCACGAAATTTTTTCAAAGTGCTGATGCAATTGGCTGGAGTTATGATCTTTGGTTTTGAGTTGCCGATGCAACTATGAGTTAAATGTTTATACTTGGTTTGTTTCAGAATTGTAAATAGAAATTTTGAAGTTTGAATTTTACCAAAATAAAGTTCGTGGTAGATTTGTTGAAGTCAGGACTTGGGAGATATGAACTGAAATATGTGAACATGATTTTGTGGCCTGGTAAAGTAGCAGACAGTAGGTGGGACTTTTTGATCTTGGGCTATTTTGGGACTAATTTCATTAATGAATTCATCTTAATCTTATTTAGGAGAGGTCTTTCTCACATTATTAGGACTTAACT
>PYAF01001378.1:1013268-1051495 GCA_007407185.1 Glycine tomentella | reverse complement strand
GGGGGGGGGGGGGGGGGGGGGGGTTTAAAATGTTCATTCTAATTTTATTCTCTTGACAACAAAACAGCAAATAATTTTTTCCGGGTTGCCAGTATACTTGCTTGGTGATTACTAATTTGAATGCTTTAGAAGTGATCTCTTACAGTATATTTTATTTTGATTTAAGAAGGTTGATTATGTTGAGTGTTATTTGCAGATGTGGTGCGAACACAGCTGCCTAGCATTATTCCACCATCTTACAAGGGTTCAAACATTCGCTATTTGTACTATATTAAAAGTGCATTAACCGGAGGGTGGATAATACTTGAAAATGGGCAATCTCGTGTGGAGTCCAAAAATGATGTTACAGATTTGGTTGGTTTTGCAGTAATTTGCTCTGATTTATGCTGAAAATTGTTTGCTTCATGTTATTTTCATGCTATTTTTTGGAGATGTAATACAAAAGACAGTCATGAGCCTTTACCTAGCAACTTGATCTCTTGGGAGAGTTGGTTCATGACATGGTATTAGAGTCCTTGTGACTAAGGGCCCATTTGTTTGAACTTTCCTTGTTTACTTTTTGAAGTGATTTTTAAATTCAATATGTTTAAAGAACTTGTAATAATTATGTAAGGTTTTTTGAAAAAAGCCCTTAATAAAAGCCGTTTTAGTACTTTGCTCAATAGCTAAAAGAAGTAGCTTCTTAAAAAAGGCCTAAAAATAGCTATGACATGTAATCATTTTTATCCCCTTTTATTTTTTAAACAAGTGGTCTAGAGTTCAAACATTGTTGCCCCCGTTCTAACAAATCTAGAATTATAGCATGAGGTTGGTAGACCTGTGCAGTATCCGTGCTTCAAGTCCAAAGGGCTGTTGCAAGAGCCATGAGGCACTTGTTAGATATATAATATAAGAAACCATTCTTGTGCCTTTTCACCTAACACTGTAAACTTTTAGGAGAGTTGTATTATGACAAGCTATAATGGTGGTATATCTTTGTTTTTCTTTGTCTTCTCAAAATGTGCTATGCTTTATTTTATTTAAGTAATCTTTTAAGTTATATTAGGGAGCTAATAATTGATGAAAGGCTAGCTAAATCTTCTTGTTTGAAATGCATGGTTTGCAATCTTTTTAGGGAATTCTGTGGCAGTAATATGGCATCTTAATTCTTAAGGCACATGCATCTAAGCTGAGTGAAACAATTGTCCATAGAAGGTGAACATGCTAATTGTTTATTTCTGTTTTATTGGTAATTAGAAGGCTGGTAAGTGGTAAAAAGCAGGAAAAATGCTGGTATATCTTTGTTTATTTCTTTCATAGAGTTTTGTGGGGTCCTACATTTGTATTATAAACTTATAGTAAATTGCTAGGGCTGTTCCTTATTTGTGTGTTCCTATTTTTTCGTTCCATTTTAATTTGTGTAGTTGTTTTCTTGGATATATACTTCTAGTTTTGGTATTCTTGGTTCACTATGGCTGTCTAATGTCTATATTTCAAGTGAGCTGAATACTAAAGTGTCCTTATTCATTCTTATCTTTCTCTATTTAAAAGGCCATAGAGGCATAGGGCACATACTTCTCTCTCATCATTGAGGATAGAATAAGAATTCAATCGGGTGTAAGAATACCTGAATACCTAAAACCTTAGGATGAGTTATATTAAAAAAACCCTTAGGATGAGTGATATCTAAACCAGAGCAGTCAATCATGCACAATAGTGTGCTGTAGAGAGGAGAGGCCTGAGTCTGTTTCAGGGTGCCCATAGTGTTATGTTGCGCCTGTTGGAAGTGTTATGGCCGTTGAAGGTATTATATTGAAACAGGAAAAAAAATTTGTATTAGCCCCCATTTTCTGAGTTTTCCAATCCTTCATTTTACTTTTTCGTGTTTTTCCCTCCACTTTTGGCATTGGAAAACATTTATAGGGTTTGAAACCCTGCATTTTCAGCAGAAAGCACTTACAAAAGGCCTTTGTTTCAAACCAAGCCGTTTGCCAAGCTTGGTGTTTTTCCAGTACACCATTGCTCACCCATGGGTATCTGTTCAAAAAGGTCTCCTTTCCTGCCCTCTTTGTTCCAACTGCTTACCACTGCTCATCCACGAGTCTCTGTTCATGCAAGATTCTGTTCAATTTTAGTATTTGTATTGTGTTTCTCAGACTCACAGACTCTCTTCGTTAAATTTGTGCTTGTGTTGTGTTCTTCACTGTCAAACACACAGAGTTTTGTCCCTTATTTCTTCCTTTTTGATGATGATTGTGTTTTATTATGACTGTGCCTTTAATTATAGATAACTCTTTAGTTTTGAGCTCTTATGTGTGTGTGGTTTAAACTATTTGTCTTGTACGTATAACCTTTGGTATATTGAGCTCTTTAATGTTTTTGGGGTTGGCTGATCTGTGACATTATCTTGGTTTGATAACATTGATGTGTACTTCCGTTTTTGGAGATTTTTATTTCAATCTTTTTAACATGTACTGGTTTGCCTATTTTTAGATTTTTAAGTTTGTTAACTTTCATTTCTGCAGGAAGTTCGTATTCCATTACAAATATGGATAAACCAGAAAAGTAGTGGCTTTCCAATAGATGATGGTTAGTTTGGTTGTTAACTTTCTTTCTATTTTATTTCCGTTGTAAACCTGTTGTAATGGTTTCTGACTTCTTTATAGAGGTCTACATAGATTTTCTGGTTATAAAGGAGTATGTGAAGATGTTCTTTTGTACAAAGTAAAATTGCTTTCCGTTTAAAAGAATTTTTTTTTTTTTTTTAATTTTGAATGCTGATGTGGAACAAGTATAGCTTATGCTATAGATGGATATGCGGAAGATTTAGCTTTTCCAATAGGCCCTGTAGTGCTGTTTTGCTGCTTTTTAGCCTTAGATTATGAAATTTGTCGCTCATGTTTACATGATGACCAAGCTGTTACGTGAAACCATTGAAATTATAAATATATGTTGTATCAAGTTATCATTCTCTTTGGTATGAGTCCATGGCATTGACATTTATTCAAATTCAACCTGACAATTTGCAACACAAAAAGAATGATCACTCTGGGAAGCAAACTTTGATAGAACCAGCTATCGTTGGGGAATTTACTTGTTTATTAAAATTGATTGCATATATCACTATTAAGTTTCTTATTCTTTTGCACCTATACATTTTTATTTCATGTAGCATCAAAAAATTTTAGTCATCTTAATTTTCGTTGAACATTATAAGTAATATATCCATGTGTTTATATGTTTTCAGATATTGTTCCCTTAACTACTTTACAACTGGATTTATTTTGGAAAGCGATGGATGGAGATGCTGATTGGGTATGCTATTGGTGATATTTTTTAATTGGGTAAACTAAACTTATCTGTGTTTTAGCCTATATTCGATTGCTATCTGTTGTTTTAATAATGCCTTTATCTGTTTTTAATTTTAAAATGTTGTCTTTGCAAAGTGTGAAATCGCTTGAAAAATTACATTTTAAAATAGATTTAGAATTGTAGATGGGATTTTGGTTAAAATCACACAATGATCTTTCATTCTAAAGTAATATGAAATCTGCTAATTTTTAGAAGTTTAGATGCTGTCCTTTTCCATCTTCTATTTATATGTTATATACCCTTCATTGATTGTAGCTAACTAACTACTGATTATAATTTATAACTCACTAAACTAGCTAATGGGTTATCTAACAATACTCAACTAACTAATGGGTTAGCTAATAATACTCCTCCCTCTTGGGAATCTAAATCTATTTCTTATTCTCTCCATTCCATTGTCCAAAGAATTCAATGCTGGTTACTAATTAAACAGTATAAAAACTTCTTTTTTCAAATTCTTTTTTTGGGAATTATATATCTCATTTCTGGTTGTATGTTAAGCTATCTTTTGGCATTTCACTTATTCCATGCTGTTCTTTTTCATGTACTCATTACTCAAGATATAAAATGAAATCATTTTTATACAGGTTAGAGCAAATGATATGTATGATGGAGTTGAGGAGGGCTATGACAGCTCAAGAGATGATATCTCATCTGTTTCTTCTTATAATCCCATGAGAGAGAGTCTAAACAGAGGCTTTGGAAGTTCACTGTCATTGCGATCTTCTTCTGCAAGATCATTGACCAGGGATGTTTCTACTTTAGAAGGTTTCCGAACAAGTTTATCTTCAAATATGGCACTTCCTAGGCTGTCTGTTGCTGAAGTGTTGTCTGATTCTGGTGCTGGTGAGCAAATTAAACTATACCTTGGTGTCGGTTTATGTGTGAAACTGCTCATTTTTTCTTGTAGAAATATATTTCTGAAACAGTATCCAGTTGTGTTGGTTTATTAGTGTCTGATTGATAGGAGTCATTTTTTACATTTTGCTTTGAAATCAAGTATTTGCTATGCTAATTCATTTAGAAAACAGATGTCTTGTCTACCCAGAAGTCATTTGCAATTGTCTCCCCAAATGAGCAACAGAAGCTGCGGAAGACATTTTCTGCAGAAGATGATGTGGGAGTATCCTCTTCACCTGAAGCTGGGGCTATAGAATCTTTATCATGTAAATTGATGCATTTTCTTCTCTCCTAAAATGATTTTATGTGCTTCAGACACATTGTACTCCAATTTTTTTAAAAATAATTTACATTCCATGTAAGCTAATTTTATGCAGACATTTTCTGCAGCAGAAGGCTTTATTCGAGGAAGGTCTTACAATATCCGACTTGATGATCAAGTTTTGCTTAAATTTTCCCCTAAAAATTCCGACTCAACTTATTACTTCAGTGATATGGTAAGGATAATCAAGTCGAGTTTGATACATGGTGTACATAAGAAGTCTATTCACCAGCAACTTTCTTGTTACAGATAGGTGGCACTCTCACTTTCTTTCATGAAGAAGGAGCTAGGAGATGCCTTGAGGTGACTGCCCTTGTCATCTGTTGAGAGTCAAAATAATAGTTAACAAATCAGTTATTGCAGGTGATACTCTGGAAATGAATTTATTATAGTAGTTATTATTTTTCAGATCTCAATAACATTGGAAACTTCGGAAACTATAAATCGGCGATTTGTCCACCCTTCTAGAAGGAATTCGCCTACAATCACAAAGGTATTTTCTATTGCTTTTAGCTCTCACTACTCCTTTTAAACTGTTACTGACTGGTTGAATAAAAAACCTAGCATCCATTGAATCCATTAAGATTAAGGTCTTTGTTAATGGTTCTCCTAAAGTTTGCTTTGGTCTTAATCTACCTCTTTTCATCAAACTATCTTTGATTTTATTCACTTCTCACTAGAGCCTACATTGGTCTAAACCTTTGCTGACCACCTTGGTGATTTTGTATCATCTTCTCTTTGATAGATGCTGTTCCTACTTTCTCCTAAGTACTTTTGTTCTTACTAATATCGTTCTTGTATGTCTATTCATCCACCTCAACATTCTTATCTGCTACTCTTATTTGTTTTTGTTCCTGTTGGCACTTTACTTCCCAGCTTTTGCTACCATGAGCATTGCTAGTCTTGTAGCTGTTGATAGAGTTTTGCTTCAAGTTTTATAGGTACTTTGTGGCCACAAATTACACTTGAAGCATTTCCCTATTTCATCCTATGCAACAATTGATATATAATACAGCCCTAAAAGCCCCTTGTTGCTAATACCTACAATATGTTATTCAGAATTAAAGATGTAGATTTGGTTTACTGGTGCCTTTTGATTAACCATAATGCATGATTATTCAATGGCCAATCTCTGATTGACTTTTTTAAAGACGCTTTTAAATTCTGTCTGAAATACTCAAGAGAAAAAGAAATGGGATCATTATGTATTTCAATATGTTATTAATGATTTCTGATTCTGACAATTGTGGTCTCAACTGTGCTTTTAGGTTCAGAGCGATCATCATGAGGTTGTTGCAGATTTGGTGCAGACAAGCTTTCTTTTTTCTATCCCCATGGATGGTCCAATGTCCTTCTCAACTCAACATGTATCTGTGCAGTGGGTTCTCCGCTTTGAATTTTTCACAACTCCAAAGCATGTAGATTGGAAAAAGTATGAGTTCCATCCTTGACCACCTCTTCTACTCATATTCAGCTCCACCTGCTTTTTGGTTGATCTTACATGAGAGAAACTCATTCTACACTCCACACACCACACACGTGCCATCTTTGGCTGCACCCTACCAATATTTTAATTCATAGACCAACTATTGTTTACTTTTAATTTTTTTTTTTCAATTTTTTTATTCTGAAGACTTTATCCATGACATACATGCACCTTTCTTCTTTTGCTAGGACCATTTGTCATTTTGTACTGTTGTGGATGTACTATAGCCTTCTTAATCTTTGTTTTTAATATTTGAACCATATATTTATTCAAGGCATGGCCAAAGATCAGCCTTTAGTTTTCATTGGCATTTATCCTACACAACACAAACCTTAATTCTTGTGATATTATGGTGAATAATATCTTTAAGAATTTGGTTTTTAATCAAGTCCAGTGATGTCATGTGATCCATGTAGTGGGCCTTGCCTAGTGGCACAAGCTATTGTTGTATTACAAATCATGATTCCTGCTTCAAATGTAAAAAATAGGTTTCATGGAAATTGGAATCCTTAAGTGGCATTGGTCATTTAAATTTGTACGATTTTTTGAACCACAGGTATGAGCATCCTCTTCTAATTGAGGGAAGGGAAAAAACGGAATGGGTTCTTCCAATTACTGTACATGCTCCACCACCAAGAGCTCCTGCTTCTGGCACAAGAAGTGAGAAACTTTTCTCTTTGGATCCTATGTGGGTACACAATTGAAGGTATTATGAATCTTTGATTTACATTGAACTAGCTCCATTAACTGTACATGTTACTTAGTGTTGAATATATGAAAATATCATATCAATTACTTAGAGTATATTAGATTATTCTTTGGTTTTACTATTTTCCATTATATCTTAGGATTGGTTACCATTTTTCTAATCTCATGATTAGTTTCCTTAATTAAATAGGATTATGGTTAGTATAAATGAAGGTTAACATTCCAAGTTTTATACTCAAGTACTTTTTAAAACATTACATAGAATTAAGTCAACATAAATCTTTTAATATTTAGTGCCTATTTTCTTTTCCATCCTCTTCCTAAAACTCTACTGTTTCAATAATTAGCACTGTTATTATGTCGATTGTTGTTCAATTCTTGAGTTCCAATTCCCCAATCCATTAAACATCATCCTATGTGCTTTTTTATTTTGTTTTTTATTTGGTTATCACTTCATTGCCATTGTGATTGATATTTAATCAGAACTGGTTTTGATTTTGATTTGTATTTGCAGTTAAATTAAACTGAAGCTGAAATGTGTGGAAGCGACCATTGTAGCATTTTCAATTTACCCCAAGCTTCAATTCCTCAATGTACAAAATATCCACAAAATAGCAGCCAGTGAAATGTCAGAATGAGCATTTGTAGCATATCAAAATTCGGTCAATTTGTCGTAATCGGTTACCTGAAAATTGGCACAGGTCTTTTGAGTACAGTATTTCTTTTCATTTCATGTTTTCTTGGTGTCGGGTGATTTATGTCCCATAGTTCATCCAGTTAATTGATTTTGTTTCATTTTTTAATAACTCAAAAAGGGTTTTTAGTAGATTGTATGAATCTTTGTATTGTTTTGGTTACTAAATCATTTATTAGAGATAGAGGTGTATAAGCTGGTATCTTAGATTTGATGATTTCAGTCTCTTGGACATCTTGGATCAACTATGTTAACTTTACTTTATACAATTAATTTCTTTTACATTTTTTTCATTCTTTTGTGATGTTTAATGTAATCAATACTACTCAATAATTCTCCTCTAGAAACCGTCAATACTAATCGAGTAGATTATGCTTAGAGGCTTAGCTTATACCGGATAAAAAGGGATTCAATTTTTTTTTTTAATAAGGTGTACTTTGCATATTAAAATATAGAATTTCAACTGCTGATGAAAATAAATGTTATTATTATTGAATTAGAATCTTATAAAATAAAAGCTCTTGTATAATAAACATATACTAGTTATTATAGGGATTCGCTCCATTGATTTTGTCTTAATATTTTCCTTTTGGTAACTTGAAATTGTATGACTAAATGAACAGATAAAATAATAAAAAAAAATGACAAATCACTTAATGTGGACTTGGGAATTATGAATGACCAGGTAAAAAAAAAAAAGATGCTTGGGAATTATGATTGAAAATCTTTAAGTAGCACGAGAATGAGTTTTCGTTGCTGTGAAGTTTAAGTGACTGAATAATTCTTGTGAAGAAATTGCAGCTAATTTTAATATTCATTAATTGACCAGTCTAAGGCTTATATATATATGTGTGTGTGTGTGTGATTCAACGGGGATAAATGCTCCAAACAAACAGATTACATCAGATTCGGAGCCAAACTGGCAGGACAAATCAGCACGCACTCCAGACAGGATGACATAAAAAAGCATACAACTAAAAATTGGTATTCATTTTTGGCAGTTTTTAAGATAAAAAAAAAATTTGGAGACCAAAATCGACATTTGAAAAGTTAAGGGATCAAAACCATAAAAACTAAAAAGGTTGAGGACCAAAAACATAATTTACTTTATAAATATGCCCAATGTTTTCAAACACCAAAGGCATTTATGTGAGACCATTTGCAATATTTATTATGTATAACTTGTAAAGGATTAGTTGGTAACCCGTGTCATGAAGGCTTATTTATATTTTGAAACAATAATCTTGGCAAAGATATTTAAAAATTTCATTCTTTGTTTAATCTTGTGCATCATATATTTATTATATAATTAATCCAACTTAATAAACTTTTGTTTCAGTATAGAACATGCATTCACGTTGGGTAGCAATATTAGTATGAGTAGTGTCGTGCAATTGACTGAAAACACTTAATATGTAAGTCTGGTTCGCTTTTTGTACATGGGTGGGGTATCCCTGCTTCTAGTTGTTTTTTTAGAAAAAAAACCTCCATGCCTTTCAAATTGAGTTCAAATTACAATTTATTTCTTTAAATTCAAATACGAAGCCGCCCCATGGAAATCAAGTAGCTTTTATTAAGCTTTCGTTTCAGATTAGTAGTGTGCTCATTTTTATTGTACATGTTTTGTTGTTGTTGTAAAAGAGTAGTGTTCTCAATTACAAGTGGGTTACATGAACTCATAAATATAGATAAAAGGTCCAAATAAATTAACTCAAGACAATTACAGACAAAAAAATAGAAAATAGAAAATGAACGATAAAATAATTAGTTCAATAAAAGAATTCAAGTAAAAACAATACAATCATTTAAATTTTTCTTTAATAGTAACAACGTACGACAAACTTTAAGAGAAAAACACACCTATATTAATGCCATTTGCATTTGGTGAGAAATATGAGTTGCAAGGATTAAGTGTCTGGAATGTGGACCCCCTATACCATAATACCCAATTTGTGCATATGAGGGTGAGCAATGACACCTCTAGAAGATGGTTGCTGACAGTGGTTTATCCTAATCCACACTACCAAGCTAGGAATTCTATGTTGGAGTCCCTCATTGAGATTGCTGGTGAGCTTGATCCCCCCTGGGCCATTTTAGGGGATTTTAATGCTATCCTCAATCCGCATGACAAAAACAAAGATCTAACCCAATCTTCAATTCAAAGCATGAGTAGCTTTAGAGTTACTATTGATAGTTGTTCTTTGATTGATGTAGATTTCAAGGCTTGCCTTTCACCTAGAGTCGGGGAGATCTTTCTCAAAGACTGGATAGGCTTTTGATCAATATTGAATGGAGGCTTATGCTCAAAGAAGCTTCAATGTTCCATCTTCCTCAATTCAAATATGACCACACGCCTGTCCTAGTTGAGCTTGTTAGAATGGCCTACCCAATAGGCAACGAAGGCCTTTTTGCTTCAATGCTTCCTGGATAACCCATGAGGATTTTGATAAGTTCATGTCCAGAAGTGGAATAAGTTGGTTTTTAGGCATATCTTTACCAAGAAGAAGCAGCTGCTAAAAAAGCTTCCAACATATCTCTAATTGCATGACAAACTAGTACAACAGTTATCTTGTGGAAGAGCAACAAAGAGTGTGGACGGAGTATCAAAGGGATCTTATTGAAGAAGAGGTTCTCTGGTTAACTTTTGGTGACAAGAACACCAAGTACTTTCATGGTATTACAGGGCCCATGGACCAAATGGAATGGGTTAATCTTATTTAAAACATCTTCGGACATCCTAAGTTAGTTAAGGAGTTGAATGATACCCTCATCACTCTTATTCCTAAATCTGAAGGAGCTACTAGACTTCAGGACTTTAGACAGTTGGGCTTTGCAATATGTTACTTATAAACTAGTAATTAAAGTAATTGCACATAGATTGAGAGACACAATGGAGAAGCTGGTGGACCCTTGTCGAGTCAATTTTAATCCCAATAGGAAAAGTGCATTTAACATCATCATTGCTCAAGAATTTTTCCACTCAATGAGAAGCAAAAAAGGTTGGATGGCTATAAACGTTGACCTTGAAAAGGTCTACAATCGTCTTAAATGGGATTTCATAAGGAAAACTCTCATGGATATAGGTTGCCTATCCAATTTTGTTCACATGGTTTGGAAGTGCATTTCAACGGTTAGAATGCGCATGTTGTAGAATTGAGAGGCTTTGGAGGAATTTGTGCCTAAGCATGGAGTGCATCAAGGTGATCCAATTTCACTTAGTCTTTTCGTCTTCTGCTTGGAGAGATTCATTCATCCAATTCATCTTACAATTCACAACAAAGTGTGGAAGCCTATTTAACTTAATAGGAGAGGGCCTTTTATTGTGCTTTCGCAGATGACATTATTCTCTTTGCAAAAGCTACTCCTGATCAGGTAGATGCTATTTCTTATGCTATGAAGCTTTTTTGTGATATTGGGAGGGCCAAAGTCAATGTTGATAAGACACAAATCTGCTTCTCTAACGATGTCAATTGGCAATTCAAGCATGATATTACCAGATGTGGTTTTCACTGCACCAATGATCTTGGATAATGTTCACTTGTAACACCGGGTTTTTCATAAAGCCTGATTAAGTGATTTTAATTAAATTGCAAGAGTAATTAAATTTAATTGAAGTGCTGAAATAAATTAAAAATTTATGTGATGATGTTTTGCTTATGTTTGTGTGTTTAATGAATATTGATGGGTTTAGGCCTAAGTAGATGAGCCTTGGTGTATATTAGGGGATGTGACTAGAGAAAACCTAAGTGTAAACAGAGGAATTCTAAGGGTTATAAACCCTCCTCACATTTTAGATTTCTCCTCACAAAGAGCTATCTTCCTCCTCTCCTTTTCCTTCTCAAGAAATCTAAAAAATCTTAGAGACTTAGAGTTTGGCGTTTGTGTTCAAAGGGAACTCTTTTCTCTCTCTTTAGTGTTTTTTGGTTTCCCCTTGGTGTGGTATGCACCTCTTTTCCCTCTCTTGAAGCCCATTTTCGATTTTTTCTAGAGCACCCATGTAAGTTCATGAAAAAGTTTTATTTTGGGGTTTGTTTATATGACTTTGGGTTTGTTTTGGGGTTTGGGTGATACCATTGTAGTGTGGTTGTTGTTGGAGTCTTTGGACCCATAGCTTATTCATTTCCATTCTTCTTCAAAAAGCTATCTTTTGGATTTCAATAGGTAAGGGAAATTGACCTTGTTCTTGTTTTCTACTGTGTTGCAATGTATTAGAATGATTATTATGTATTGTGTTGGCGGTTTGATGTTGAGATATGTGATTTTGAGATTTTGGTGTTTTATTTGATGATATGAATGGATATAAATGAAATTTCATGGTTGGAAATGTCTTATGCATGTTTGAATTCATTACGGTGATGTTCATACAGTGTGAGATGATATTAGATATGAGAAAGTTGGGGTTCTTGTGTGAAATTTGTATTCCAGGCTTTTCTAAATCATTTTAGTCAATTAAATTGTTTTATAATCGATTAATATGAGCTCTAGAGGTTGGATTAAAATTTGTTTTAGTTTAGTTTGCACAAATAAACGACTATGTGACTTGGTAATCATAATAGATTATTTTAAGCTTCAAAGGTTGTGTTTTAATTCGGGTATGCAAATAATCAATTATTTGTATCAACAAAAGTCCCCTGGTACAATTATGCTAGATTTAATTGATTATAGTGAAACATAATTGATTAATTGGACCAAAAGTGATGGAGGTCCATCACATGCTCAAGGCCAAGGAGGAGAACTTGAAGAGCTTTCTTTGGTTAGCCTTAGAGGACCCATGACAAGAGTTAGAACTCAAGCCCTTCAAGAGCACATCAAAGTTAATTTGAACCTCTTAGACAAGAATGAAGAAGCACACCAACTCAAGAAGAAAAAGGGCTGAATTTTGTACTCTCAAGTTGAATTTAATTCTAGCACTTGTAGTGGCAATAAATAGGCCTTTAGTGGCAATAAATAGACCTTTAGTGACAATTGTTTAATAAGTGTAGGTGCATTAGTATGTGATTTTTAGCACCTATGTAAACTTGTAGAATTGTAGTTTGCACGTGGCTGATTTAGCCATGAGTCATCACATGAATAACTTGCACCTCAAGCTTCACATGAATAGCTTGCACCTCAAGCTACATTTCATTTGCCATTTCATTCCACTTGTATTTAGCTTACATTTTTTATAGCTTAGGTAGCTTACAAGACAAGCTTTAGGACATTGGCTATATAAAGCCAACAAAAACGTATTGTACACACTTTTTGGCAAATTAATAGAAATCTGAATTTTCTTGTGAGAGTTTCTCTCTTTGTTCTTATGCAAGAACTTCTTGGATCTTATCAATGACTTCTCAGACTATTATGGGGATTCTTCCTAGACTCATTGGAGAGCTTCTCCATGGCATCATCCATCTTCATTCCTTGTCTAATTCCATCCTTCATGATTAAATACTTGGACTTCATTCATGCCACTTCTTGCTCCAAATCTTGAGTAAGAGTTTGGATTCATGAAGAGTTTTTGAAGATTGAGTTTCATTGCAAGGTAGATTGGGAAAATCAATGTCTAAGGAGTTTATGAAAAACAATAGGAATACACATAATAACCAAGAGGGGGGTGAATTGGTTAAAACAGTCTTTTAAAATTCTTTTAAAACAAGCAGTAGATTTAGGATCTTTATCACAATAAGAATGCTTCAATTAATCAAACCACTCAGTTCAAGAATAAAATTACTATAAACTTCACTTGTTGAGTAATAAAAGATTTCACCAAAAGAATCACATATTATGATAACAATAAGAGATTAAGGAATAGAGATAATACAAGATCTTTTACTGGTTCACCTCTCAATATAGAGGCTACATCCAGTTTCTTCCAACCAAAACTAGGTTTGAGTTCCACTAAATCAAATTTCAGTTTTTTATAAGCTTTTACAACTGATCACCTTTATCAACCCTAGATAAAGAAACATAAATCTAAACCCTATAGACTTCTAATGATAAAAAACCAGAGAACACTACTCTGTTCTTCTCATTAGAGAGCCCTACTCTAGAAAAAGCTTTAAAGACCCTCTTTGATCTAAGAACTTACAAGAAATAAAGGTAAACAAACAAATTACTGCAAGAGTTTCAGAGAGATACAACCTCATGATCCTCAAAAGATGAATGAATGAATTTTACCAAACAAACTCAGATTGAATGTAAGCAATTTTAGGAATCAGCTCTCTTTGAATAACTCTTGACAAATCTTGTTCAAACGAACATGATCAATGATGCATGATTTTTGGGTTTTGAAACAAGATCAATGTAACTCAGAATATCTTTTCTCAGACTATGAGAGCTTTTGTAAGTAATGGGTATTTTGCAAATTCAAGTTCTCACAAAACAAAAGACTTAACACCTTTTTATAGAAAACATTTGTAACTGAATGCAATCGATTAAATCACCAAAGTAATCGATTAAATACAAACTTAATCGATTAAAATGTTCTTCAACTTTCTAGAAAAGATTTACGAACAATGTAATTGATTAAATCGAGCTTGTAATCGATTAAAACAGCCAAGCTCAGTTTTGAAACAAGCCTATGTAATCGATTACTAATTGTGGTAATCGATTAAGACAGTCACGCATATTTAAAAATGAACTTGTGTAATCGATTACAGTATAATGGTAATCGATTAAGACAGATAATCATGATTTACATTTTGTGCTATGTAATTGATTACGAGTAGCTAGTAATCGATTAAAGGGTTCTTCATGGCTTTTCCAGAATCAAACAAAAGCTGGTAATCGATTATATCCTAGTGTAATCGATTAAAGCAGTGATATTTTGTTCTTCCAAAAACTTAACCATGAGAAATTAACTTCTTTTTAAAATATGAACAGTTTAATGCTTTAGTAAAATCATGTATCATGTTAATGGTCATGTTCATGCAATGCAAAGATCATAAGATTAGCCTCTTAAACACTTAACAGATTACAAATAACTTGACATGTGAATAGCTAAAATCTTTCTTCTAAGACACAAGCTTCATCCTTGACTTGATCTTCTTCCAGCTCCCTCTATATCCAACAGTTTAGGCATACATCATGTGGTATCATAAGTTGAAGCCCTAGATGTTAGATTACTAATGGATTTGTTTCACTAAAAAATAATTTCTACAACTTTGTAAATAGGTAAATTAGTGAATAAAATTCAAGTTGTTGGGAATAAGTAAAAGTTTCATATAGACCATGATGTTAGGCAAAGTATCCTTCCAAACTAGGTTATGGAGGGAACATGAAAGTTTGTAGATTCTCTTCTTATCTTTCAAATGAGGTAATGGTCAATTCAATTAAGTTAGTGTAGCTTTAATAATAATCTTTGTAAACCACAAATGTCATAAATTCTTAATAAAAAATGAAGGAGATAGTAACCCAAAGTTTAAGAGGTGATATGATAACCAAAACCAATAAGTCAAAAGTTGTTATAATGGTAAGAGTGATGCATGATGCGTGGTTTGGTATGTGATTTTATTGTTGCTAAGTTATCAAGTTGTTGTTGAGACGATTGTGTTCTTTGATGAGATGAATATATTATTGATGACATGATGACGTCTGTGATGAGATTTTTGGTGTTGGAACCATCCTTATGTGCAGAAAGGAGTTAATTATATGTACTTTGTGAAGGATTTTATTGAAATGATATACTTGGGAGGTGAGTTTCATGCCATAACTTCGCCTCACTAAAGTAATGACACAAAGTTCTCGCTTAGTGGGATATGTTCCTCATGAGTACCACCCATTTGTTTTGATTTCGAATGATGTGTTGGGAATTAACTCCCAAGAGAATTAGTGACCCTTCATTTAGATATTAACAAATCTAAACGGCCAAGAAAGTTCACACTGTGCATGCCCCGACCTTATGAAACATTCTTGTTGCTCTGTGCATACCATGTATGAGTACACATGTTAGCTGAAAACTTAAAACTTAATGTACCAAAACGAAATCAAACTAAGACATAATAGACCAAATATAACATTTAGCGAAATTTCAACTTAAATAAAACCATAAACAATAAAAAAAAAATCATACCTGTACGATATCTCTTTGAATCCTTACTTAATATGCTTAATATGGTAATACCCCGATTGTACCAACCTACACATGTCTTTACTCAACTCTATTTTCAAAATATTTAAGTAGCTTTTTTTTTTTCATTTTGTTGCAATCCTAAATCATCATATATAATTGTTAATCGTGAAAGTCACACTTACTCCTAGAAAGGAATATATATATATATATATATATATATATATATTATAACAAACTAAGTAATTTTCACTAAATGATTCTATTAATAAATAATAGTTTAAATATGAGACATAGAATCCATTCTCGATTGTAAGTTCTTCTTAATCAAACAAGAAAGTTCATAGTTTTCAACTTATCAGAGAATTGTCTAATACTTAAGACATATTCAATAAAGATATACATAGATAATCATAGCAGTATTGCATAATTGTTTGTAAGATAATTTGTAAGTAGATTTGATGATAATGTTTTTGATTAAAAAGTTAATTTCGAGTAATTTCAATAATAACCAGAAACAGAGATTGGAAAAGTAAAAGTTTTGAGAAGAAATGAAGATTGGAAAGGTAAAGGGTTCAGAAAGATGCAATAAAGTAAAGAGACATGAATCCATAAAAGGTGGGAAAGAATACATATACAATGACCTTTTGAACCAATAGCTAATTTCGATGTGAGGCGTAGTCGATGTCTGATGAGCTAAGTGATATATCAATCCATCGAAAATTGGCAGTGAGAGGTCTTATTTATAAAATTCTAATACTAACAGTCGAATTCTATGATTTCAATACATGTACAATCATATTCCCAAATACACAAATCTAATGTTATTTGATGTCTTCGTGTAACTTTTTTTATAACAACTTCAACTGATCTTTTGAAATTCAAAATGGCCTTGCTTCTGAGAGCTTTTAAACTCCACATGTGCTTGAATAAAGTCTTCAAAAATGTCAATCTCTATCAAAATAAATTCCTTCGATGATGCATTCAACCTTTTGAATTTTGTTTCATATATTGATTATTTTCGAATGCACTCTTTTGTTTTTCTTGAAACAAGTTCATCAAAACTTAATATAAGTTTCATAACTTAGACAAATGTTACACAACAGAGGTAACAAATACCACCCAAAAATAGTGTGTTCGGATATTACTTTTATGAGAACATAGTATTTTTGTAGCAATTATTTGGATGTTACTATAATATCTTACCTAATTGAAGCACTGCACATCATTAAATGTGCTGAAGAACAAATTGCACTTTAAATTTCTATGTAGTGGGAATGCTCATTTTAGTTATTGTTGGTCTATACATTTTTAAGTACTTTTCATTTATCGAACCAATATGGTCTGTATTTACTTTTGAAATCGCATAAGCATTTCCCAATAAAACCTTTTCGATAACATATAGTCCATCCCAATTTGGTGACCATTTACCAATAATTTTTGGTTTCTTATCAATTTGTAATATAACTTTCCAAACCAAATCTCCAATTATAAAAGATTTTTTCCTCACTTTTTTTATTAGTGTTTAACAATTTTTTTATGAATAATGTTTTTCTAGAGCAATTAAATGTTCTTTGTCCAAGGTATTCAACTTGTCACACATCATATCCCGATAGTCTTGGACAAGAATTTCATTTTGTCTTTCAATTTAAATCGAATTTGCATTTAAAACACCGCTTCATACCTATAAACCAATTTAAAAGGAGTAAGACCAATGGCCCCTTTTGGTGAATTTCAATAGCCCAAAGAACTTGATCTAAACTTTCATGCCAACCTCTAGGTTTTGGCCAACATGTATCTTAATTAAGCTTACTTTTTATCCTTTGGCTCTCGGTCCACAGGTAAATTAGGATTTTGAAGATAATCGACTAAAGACTTTCTCCAACCACGAGTTATCAACACATCTATATTCAGAATTTCTACTTCTTCCTGTCATTTTCCTTTGATAGTTATCAAAGTTTCGAAATTTTGTTTACTCAATTTATAAACAGATCGATTTAAGCCAAATCATTAGCTTCTTTGTTTTGCTCTCGAAACGCATTTCAAATTCAATTTCATCAAATCCACTTAACAACTTGGATGCATATGAAAAGTATTTCAACGAATTACTTTTGATGCATTTAAATTTATGAGTCAATTGATTGGTGAATAATTCAGAATCTCTTCTAATCAATACATGTTTCGCACCTAGATTCAATAATTTTTCTAAACCCACTATTAAAGTCTCATATTCTATTTCATTATTGAAACATAAAGGTTGAATTTTGAAAAGGATCTTCACATGTGTATTATTTGGAGAAATTAAAACGACACAAATCCCAACACCATTTACATGTTTTGAACCATCGAAATACAATACAAGGTTTAATTCCTATATAACATTCAAATATTTCTATGTTTGAATGATCAACCAAAAAATATGCTACAATTTGACCTTTAATAGCTTTCAATGGTACAAATCTAAGTGAGAATTTTGTTGGTGCAAGGGTCCATTTTCTTATTCTATTATGCAAAATAGACTTAGGTAACATAAATTTGATAACATTATTGTGAGACAATACTTGAATATTGAAAGACTTTATATAATATTTGAGTTTAGTACAAGAGTAATATAAGCACAAACACAATTTTTCTATAACACTATATCTAATTTCAACATCATTAAGAATTCAACAAAGATAATAGATAACACATTCTACGCCATTATCATTTTCTTGCACTAACATGCTTGCAACAATCAAATTTGATGTTGAAATATACAATTTCAAATCACTTCATTTCACAGGAGGTACTATAACTGGTGGATTATAATGATATCGCTTGATGTCATTGAAGGCTTCATGGTGTTTCTTTTTTCCATCGAAATTCAACTTCATCTTTTAATATGACTAAAGGTAAAACACTTTAGTTTTTCCTGATAGATTAGAAATGAAATGTTTGAGAAACATCACTTTACCTAATAATGACTGAAGTTGTTTCTTATTCTTTGGATGAAATGTCTCCAAAATGGATTTTGCCTTATTTTTATCTACTTCAATTCCTTTTTGATGGATAAAAAAACCCAAGAATTCACTTGCAGAGAAACCAAAAGCACATTTCAATGGTTTCATTTTCAATCCATGCTTTTTCATTCTTTCGAATGATAATCTTAAATGTTCTAGATGATTGTCTATCGATTCAGATTTCACAACCATATAATCTATACATACTTGCATGAATTTCTCAATTAAATCATGAAAAAAAAGATTCATTGCTCTTTGATATCATGCACCAACATTTTTTAAAACCAAACGACATCACTATCCATTCATATGTCCATAATTCAAAAGGTTATACCCAAGAGTACACTATTCTTCCCATTTTCAGGTGGATAGAGTTGTACAGTCAAAGTTAAAAAATCCTTGTGAAATCTCTCAGTGGGTCAATTCAGTGCCATCTGTTCCCCAACAGATTCACTCACGACATCAGCTAAGGCATCACCATGCCTGCATTCCATGAGGTCCCTACCTTGTATCTCTATACAAGTAGAATATGTCGTACTAGTCTTATTAAGATCATCAATGCCCTTTCTTGATGATTCAAGACTAGGAACAAGCTTTAGGCAATAGACATGTAGTGTCCTCGATTATTTGTTAACCAGCCAGAGGTAGAAGAATGCATGATCAATTGAAAGTAAGTAAATGTTACCTTTCCTTTTACCTATATGAATTACTTCACCACTTTTCCCATCACAAATCATGCAACAGTTTTCATTGAATGTGACTTTAAATCCTTTGTCACAGAGTTGGCTTATGCTTAAGAGATTGTGCTTCAAACCTTCTAAATAAAGAACATTCTTGATCTTTGTTTTGAAGCTGTCTCCAATGTTGCCTTCTCCAATGATCTTGCCTTTATTATTATCCCTATAAGTGACATATCCTCCATCTTTAAGTGTTAAGTTTGTAAGCATGGACATGTCTCCAGTCATATGTCTAGAGCATCCACTGTCAAGGTACCATGTTAAGGATCTAGCTCTTAGACACTGCAAAAATCAAATCAATTTACAAAAGAAGGTACCCAATTAAGGTTGGGTTCCTAGGGGTTAGCATTTTTCTTTTTCTTTGGAATCCAAATGCAATCTCTCTTTGGCACATAGAATCTCCTAGCATAGCATTAGTATGATGTGTGTCCCTTTTCCATACAATAGTTGCAAATAACAGATTTTGATGTTTTTCTAAAAGTTGCATTTTGATTGATCCTTGAGTTTTTATACCACATTTGATTCTTTTGTTTTGGAGGCACAAATACAGTTTTTCCAAATGATTTTGAGCCTTGTTTGTACCCCAAACCAGAAGTATCTCCAGCATATTTTTGCACACTCAACATTTCAGCCAAGTTGTATTTTTCTTTGTAAAGCTTTCTCAAGAGATCAATTAAATCACTATTTTTGGATAAAAGTAACATATACTTTTCTCCTTGACTCCTTTTGTAATCATCAAAATCTTTTTGAAGCAAGTTATGCTTGTCAACATTTGTAGAGGAAGAGGCACATACACATCCATTCAAATTGTAACTTGAAACAAGTTTTTCATTTTCTTCTTTCAAGTTGCAAATCTCAGTTTGCAATTCAGTTATTTTTGCAACATGCCATCTAAGATTTCCTCTGAGCTTGTTATTGGATTTTGCAAGCTTTTGGGCTTCCTCATGCATTTCTTGGAAAACATTAATAGCTTGTTCAAGTTCAAAATTTACCTCATCTCCATCACTTGATAGATCACCATCATTTTCATTGATAGTGGAGGTGAGACACATGTTGGCTTCTTCATTTTCAGTTGAAGATTCTAAGGTAGTTGACTCATTATCTTCCCATGCTATGTAGGCTCTTTTAGCTTTCCCTTCCTTCCTCATCTTGTTCTCTCCTTGTTGCCTTTTCAAGTAGATTGAACATTCAGATTTGATGTGGCCAGGTTTACCATATTCAAAGCATGTAAAATTGTTGTCAATCTTGTTGTTGTTGTTGTTGTTCTTGCTGGTTTTAGTGAACCTTTTGTTCTTGTTTTTCCTCAAGAACTTGTTGAATTTTCTTACAACTAAGTTCATGTTGTCCTCTTCATCCTCATCACTTGTTTCCTCCTCTTTTTCAGCTTTTGAAGTTGCAGCTTTTAATGCAATGCTTCTGTTTTTCTTTTATGCATCTTCATTACAAGTTAGTTGAGACATTTCAAGCTCATATTCAAGTAGCTTACCAAATAGTGCAGCCATGGACATCTTTGATAGATCTTTGGATTCCTTGATTGTTGTCACCTTAGGTTGCCAAGGCCTTGTTAGACACTTCAAGATCTTGATGTTTAATTTTTCAGTATCAAAGACCTTTCCAAGACTCAATAGATGGTTGATAATATGAGTGAATCTTGTCTGCAACTGAGAAATGTTTTCATTGGTATTCATCTTGAACATCTCATACTCATGGATCAAAACATGCTTCCTTGATCTCCTAACTTCTTCAGTCCCTTCATGAGTAATTTTTAGCATTTCCCACATTTCTTTTGCATTCTTGCATCTCACTGTTTTGAAAAATTCATCAAAGGAATGTGCAGAGGTGATCATAGTTTTGGCTTTAAAATCATATTGAGCAGTCTTTTGTTCAGCTTCTATCATCTCATCCCATTCTTTGGGAATAAATTCATTGGCAACAGTTTTCTTTGGAATAAAAAGACCCTTTTCTATAACATTCCAAGCACCTGGGTCATTTAATTGAATAAAGATTTTCATTCTATTTTTTCAAAAACTGAAATGTTCCCCTTCAAACATAGGAGGTCTGTTTAAAGAAGCACCTTCCTTGAAGGTTATTTGTGAGGTATTCATTTTTCTTTTTGAAGAAAACTAGTGATCTTGATAACTCTCAAGAACCAGCTCTTTATGCCAATTGAAAATAATAGGAATACTTCACAACAACCAAGAGCGGGGGGTGAATTGGTTGAACCTTGGTATTTTAAAATCAAATTCAAATCAGAGTTTCAGGATCTTTATCACTTTTAAAACCAAGAAACCTTTTATTCAATCAAATAGCTCAGTCCAAGAATTCAATAGATCAAAACAGAACTTGTTGAACAATGAATGTGATTCAAAGAATTAAAGACAATGAAAAGATGAGAATAGAGATATAGAAATAAGAACACAAGCAATTTATACTGGTTCAATTCAAAACATGAAGCTACATCCAGTTTCTTCTAATTCACACTGAATTAGAGTTCCACTATATAAAATATTCTTACAAGCTTTTACAATAACCTCCCCTTTATCAATCCTAGATAAAGAACAGAAATCTAAAATCCTATTAGACTTCTAGGGAGAAAGATCCAGAGAACACTAATCTGATCATTAAGCTAGAGAACCCTTCTCTAGTCCTAAGCTAGAAGAACCCAATTACAATAGTCAATTACAACATAATTTGTAAACATAATTACAATCAATGAATTAAGGAGAGAAACAACCTGATGATCAGTGAATGACATGCATATGAATGAACAATTCAAGTTGAAAGACAAAAACAAACCCAGAACATCTTCTTCCTTAACCTTTGAAAGAGACTTCTTGCTTTAAAGAATCACTCAAAAACCCATGAATGTTTTAGTACAAGAAAGAACTCCTAGAACCCAGAAAATCACTTTGGAAGTGTTTAGAAAGCTTGTGTATGCTCAGAATACGAATTGATCAAGTTACAAAACAAGCTGAGCCATGGTTCTATTTATAACAAACTTTTGTAACTGTCAGTAATCGATTAAACGCTCCATATAATCAATTATTTAACTCATGTAATCGATTAAATCAACCTTGTAATCGATTAAAGTGTTCAACACAATTTCTGGACATGAGCAACAAGCAAAATAATCGATTATTCCGTTTTGTAATCAATTAAGACTGGAAGCTTCAAAATATCAAAATACACTATGTAATCGATTATGATATTTGGTAATCGATTAAACCAGGAAGCTTTAAAAAATAAATTGAACTAAGTAATCGATTACGATATGTGGTAATCGATTAAAGCAGCAGATCTTGTAAGCATTTACATATAGTGTAATCGATTACTAAACTTGGTAATCAATTAAGACAGGAAGATGGCTTTTTCAATTAAGCCTGTGTAATCGATTACAACACTTTGGTAATCGATTCTTCCAGCACTGCTTAAAATCATATATAGTTGTGTAATCGGTTACTACCTATTAATAATCGATTAAAGTGTTCATCAAGGCAATTTATATGAAAACAAAGGTCAAATAATCGATTATTCCAATAGGTAATCGATTACATTGTTCTTGAAAACTTTTCCAGAATAGGCTAAGAACAAAATAATCGATTATACCTTTAAGGTAATAGATTAGGTCAGTACAAAACCATTTTTCCAAAAACCTTTGATTCAAATAAAAAACTTAGTCATTTTACTAAAGCCTTGTGATTTTTATTAATCAAATTAATTGAATTATTGAATGGTATGAACGCAATGCATTTGGATCACCAGAATTGCTTTTCTCTACACATTTAACACAGATCAATCTTCAAGGCATCCAATGCATGTTGAAAGCTCAAAACCAAAGCTTGATTCCTTTGCATTCTTCAAATAGCTCCCCCTATAACCAACAATATAAAGAGAGTATGAGAGTGTATAGGCTGTGTATGGTTGATGTGTAGCTCTTGTGAATTGGATTGTGTTAATGAATGAATGTTCACAGTGAGTGGGAATGTGAATGTGTAGAAAGGTTAGATGGAACCTGTATATATAGTGTGGAGCGTGGGCCTTGGGCCTTTGTAAATAACTAACTTGTAGATAAGGTTAATAGATAATTGCAGGTTGTAGATAATTAAGTTATAGATAATTTGTACGTTGTAGATAATATGTTACTTGTAGATAATCAGGTACCTATTATTTAAAATATAGTTGCAGCATTATCAACAATATTTGATAAATAAGCTTAGAGATAACATGTTTGGTTGCAACAAGCCGATTGCTGAGGGGAGTGCGTTCGGGCTCCTGTAGTAGGGCTGACATAAAGGGTTGACACGTGTACAGAAGGTTTCACATAAGTGGCCACATGTATTTTCCCTATTTTGGACAGTACCGGAACCATAAGAGAAAATTTCTTCCTACAGTTGCAAATAATAGAGGAATAAATCAAATAAAGTTACTCTTGGAGTAACTTGATGTCATCTCTCTCTCTTTCTCCAAAATCAGCAACTCTTTAGAATTATTCCTCATCCTCACCCTTCATTTTCTTGAATTCTAATGGTTAGGATGATAACCATTCATTAGAATCATTAGATTTGAAGAAAATGAACGGTGAAGAAGAGAAGTAACTAGTGACTATCTGAAAGTACACCAACGATGTTACATATTATTGTGCTCCATAACTAAAATATAATTAAGTTGGTGTATGTTAGAAAATTCATATGTTGTGTGTGTTATGGTGAAAGTATAGTCATCATTATTCAATTTTAAAATTTTAATTTTGATCATGTTATTAACTATATTTCAGGTTACTACAATACATAAGGATGATTATGTGAGGCTCAAAAAGTTGTTCAATAGCTTTGAAACTAATTTGATTGTCGCAAAAAGCTACACCCAAATGGTAATACAACAAATTTTCGCTAGTTTCTTTTTTAAAATATACTCTACTAGAAAGAACTTCTAATTAATTGTAAGCCAAAGGGACTGGTTTCCACACCTTAAAATAAATTCTAGTAAATATTATACTTCTTAATTTTATAGTATATGTAAATATCATCATATGTGTTGTTCATGTAATATCTTTAACAAATACGGGAAAGGGGGGGTATTAACAAAGGGACTAGTTTTCCAACCTTAATATTAATTCTAGTAAATATTATATTTCTTAATTATAGAGTATATGTTAATATCATCATATGTGTTGTTCGTGTAATATCTTTAACAAATACGGGGAAGCGAGGGAGGGGGGGTATTAACAGACATGATTTATATAAAAATAATTCTCTGAAAAAATATTTCCTAAATATTTCCTTAATTATTTATACAATCAACTTTGTTTTTGGATAGATTTTGTTAGTTGGGGACGAATTGATTGAAGAAGAACAGTTAAAGGCACCCAAGGAACATTATTTATTCCATGCTCACAATTCCCACCAAGGAAATGCCTTAAGGATTGCTTCTACCAATACAACCCAGCAATGCTAGTTCCAAGTTTTGTTGAAAATGTTCATTCTTGTGAAGTTTGTTCAATTAATCTTTTATTTGTTCAATTGATTCAGCTTATATGTGGTTATATGTGAGGAGATCAAGTTAGTTTGGCTTCATCCAAAATGATAAAATTTCAAACATCCTATATATATTGTAGGATTGGTTGTCAAGAAGGGTAATGAGTGAACATGAGTGGCAACTACACAATGCATAACATAGACAAAGTTTGGTTTTCAACTCTTCAACATGGGTTTCAACCACTTATTGTGCCAATCAAAGAGTTTGCTCATTGTTAATAAGTAGAGGGGAATGAAATAATAAATGTCTTTGACCGCTTGATGTGACTCTTTGGAGGGTATTAATCCTTTCTATTTATGTTTATCATTTCTAAAATAAGTTTACTCAGTAGTATTTAACTTAGAGAAGATAATTAATAGATGTATTTACATATATCCATATAACTTCAACATGCTTATGCTATCATTCTACTATTTTAAGTAATTAAATATCTCTTAAAAAATGGGTAGAAATGTACGTATGGACAATCAATGTTAAAGAAAATTTTTCATTTTACTTCGTAGAGCTATAAATAAATTGAAATAAAATATTTAAGATTAATATGGTTATGGAATTGAATAAAAATATACTAACAGTATAAAATAATTTTTTTCACATTGCCATCTAATCATATATAAATTATTTTGTATGATAGAATTGTAGACATTTATGATAATTATTTTGATATTTGATATTAAAGATAATTCACAATCCGTTGATGTTGTTGTTTTGTTACTATTAGGTCATGATTGAAAGCATTGAACGCAACAATCTTTTAATGATGAAGGTGGAACTAATAGATAGTTTAATGAGTGTGAAAATGCATTTGAAATTGTTCCAATAGCTAGATCAGACCTAGGGTTTGGGGAGACCTAGCCCAAAAACATTCAAGTGAGAAAGTGTCATATGTCTTCCTTAGGTTGCTGCTAGGATTTTATGGTTGCATTCCTCCCCACCTCATAACAACAATCCAAGGATTAATTCTGATCCTCCATCAAATATCATGATTGCCATCCCAAAATCTTAGGTTGACCATTACAACACGCTAGAGATTGCAAATATTGGGTGAGGATCATCGGTTGACCACCGACTATCATGGGGATTCTATGAAGATTCGACTGCCGGTAAATAATAGATCGAAAAGAAGCTTGAGTGTATGAGTACGAAGAAACTTGACGTTAACGTGTAAGTCGACAAATGACCGATGGGGAGGTACATAAATAAATATTCAAAACCAAATTTGCCAAGTGTATTTGTCAACAAATAAGAGTGATAAGAATAACATTGTCACCAGCTAGTTATGTGAGATTCAATTTTTTAATTAATTAAAAGAAATCAAATAATATGTATATATAAGAAAAACCAATTCTAATTAAAAACAATTTACATTGCACAAGGACCTAAGATAGGACATCTATACATAATTGTTTTAGTATAGATTTACATATAATTATTCTATCTTAAGTCTTGAGCAATGTGGATTCTTCTTTTAATTAAAATAATTATATTTCTCTTAATATTTTAAAATAAATAAATTCTTGTCAAAATATTTGTTTTAAAAAGAATCTCACCAAAGTTTCTTATTTAAATGATAATTTCTCTTAAAAATTCTTTTTATTTTCTTTTCAAATTTTACTTATTTATTTTTTCTTTTTAATAAAATATTATTGATTTTATTTTCTTTCTTCTAAAAGGAAACCAAAAAATAAAAACTTCCTCCATTCCTATTTATATGAAATAATTTCCTTTTATTTTAATTAAAATGTGTAAAATGTTTTTAGTTATTAAAAAGATTGCACATTCAACTTAAAGATAACTACTTCGAAGAAAACACCGTGTTGTGAGATTTGGTATCCACCATTTCCTATGTGTAAACCAACTCTCGAACTTATCCTACTTTCTTACACCAAATCTTTCTTTTTTAAAGGATTTTTCTATTTTTTTTCCCAAATTAAATAAACCTTGGTGGTAATTCTATTCTGAAAATATTTTTAAATTCTTTCTATTGTTCTATTTTGGTATTGGTGGTGAGAGATGATGATTCCACTAGGATATATGTGACTATGAAAGTCATGGTGGCAATGAAGTCTTTAACAAGACTTGTCTAAAACACTAAAAGCCAAGTATAGGGGTCATCTAAAAGGGAGGGTGATAGCATTAAAGTTGAATGTGGATGGGCTATGTGTAAGCAAAAATAAATGACGATGCATAAACAAAATGTTTAAATCAGAAGCATTAACAAATTGAAAAATAACTTCTAGCCATTGTCATTGCAAATGATACACCCTTCCAAGTAAATGGGTTCTTTTTTGGTTCTAAACCTTAACTCTCTCAACGTGATGGTGTTTGTTTCTGAAGGAGGACTAGGATTTGTACCACCCCGGTCGAATCACACCAAAATGAGATGGATCCAGAGGTTGTGTAGATATAGGACTGTACAACCGAGGATGACTTAAAGGAACTAATTGGTATCACCTACACCAAATAGATGCATATAATTTTCGGTAGCCCATTACTTAAGAACTTCATAGTTATGTGTGTTTGACTTGGAGTAGTTATAGGACTAGTGACTTTTTGGGAAGTTTCTCGAAAAGTGTGAGTAAGGAAAAAACATGCTGAAAAGTCTTGTGTTGGTTTGTGGGGTCAATCATTGAGCCTAGAAGTAGATAGAACTGATTTTCGAGGTCTCAAAAAGGGCTAACTACAGAGGTTTCTGACCGGTAGAGGGTTATCATCAACAAGGATATTGAGGGAAGTGTTGTAGTGTGAGAGCTGTCGAGAAATAAAAAATCAGGGATGTTACATGCTTAGTGACCCAACACAGAAAGTACCATGTCTTATATAGAGAGTTATGCCCATTATAGAGTTCTAACGTGGAGATATTCATGGTAACCATAAAATCCCCAAACAATCTCTTTCTGAACGTTATTAAATGGGTTTTAATTTAGGCAGAAAATAGACCACATATGGCAATAAACTTTCATATAGCCATTTCCACTTGAATAGAAAACAAAGTATATATTTATTCCACAAATATTAGAAACAACCAACATTCTCCCAATTGGTCCATTTACCCCACTATCTATCATAACAAGAAACCAAAAATATGAATCATTGTGATAAGTCCTCTTAATTAATAGCGAGTATTATATCCCGTGTATCATAATATATCAAGTCTCTCAATACTAGCTCTAAACTTAATGAATAAACCACATGCTTATTTTAGGTCAAAACTGAATGATATTTCACAAAAATAAATATGTGCACAAAAACAAATGATAAAACATGGCAAAAACTAAATAAGAGTTTCATCGAAACAATAAATGTACGTAAAATGAATATCACATCATGGAATCAAGTCTCATTGATGCTACATGATCCTTCAAAGTCTTTGGTGGCATGCCTTTAGTTAAAGGATCGACAATCATCAACTTAGTGCTAATATTTTCAATGACCACTTTCTTTTCTTTAACATGTTCTCTTATGGCTAAATATTTAATGTCGATGTGCTTACTTCAACTTCCACTATTGTTGTTCTTAGCCATAAATACCGCAACAGAGTTGCCACAGTACAACTTTCACAACCTAGAAATAAAGTCTACAACTCTAAGCCCAGATATAAAACTCTTCAGTCATACACCATGTGAGGTATCCTCAAAACAAGAAACCAACTCAACCTCTACAGTGGAAGTAACTGTCAAAGTCTGCTTTGCGCTTCTTCAAGATAAAACTCAACCAACTAGCAAAAAAAAAAAAAACATAATCAAAAGTAGATCTCTTGGTATCAATGCAGCCAACATAATTTGAATTAGAGTAGCCAATCATCTTCAAATCATCAGTTCAGTTGTACATCAAACTGTATTCCTTTGTTCGTTGAAGATATCTCATTACTATCTTTGAAGCTCTCCAGTGGTCAACACTTGGATTACTCTAATATCTCTCTAAAACTCCAATAGCAAATTCAATGTAAGGTCTAGTGCAAAACTGAGCATACATAAAGCTCCCAACAACTGAAGCATATGAAATATTTCTCATGTGTTCTTGCTCAAGATCATTCTTCGGGCACTGACTCAATTCAAGTTTATCACCATTCACAACAGGAGCTACACTCGGTGAACAATTTTCATGTTAAACCTCTCTAAAAACTTTGTTGATATGGATTTCTTGAGACAAACCCAAAATGCCTCAAGATCTTTCTCTATGGATATTAATGCCTATGACATAAGATGCCTTACCCATATCCTTCATATCAAATTTTTTTGAGAGAAACTGTTTCACCTCATATAGCATACCTTGATCATTAGCCGCAAGCAAAATATCATCCATGTATAAAACAAGAAAACAAATCTTAATCCCACTAACCTTCTGGTATATACAGTTATCCATGACATTCTTCTCTTCATAACCAAAACAATAAATAACCTTGTAAAATTTTAAATATGATTGGCAGGAGGCTTGTTTCAATCCATATATGGATTTATTAAGCTTGTATACTAAGTGTTCACCATTATTGGAGAAGAATCCTCTAGGTTGTTTCATGTAAAACTCTTCTTCCAGATCACCATTGAGGAATGTAGTTTTCACATCCATTTGATGTAACTCGAAGTCAAATTGAGCTACTAATGCCTTATGTCTCTCAATGTTGCCTTGTGAGTTTTTCTTTGTTTTAAAGACCTGTCTACATCGAATGGATTTTACACCATCAAGAAACTCAACAAGATCCCAAACTCTGTTACATGCCATAGAATCCATTTCATCTTTCATGGCATTGTACCACAAATTTGATTCCTTAGAACTCATGGCTTGTGAAAACATTTCAAGATCATTTTTGGCTCCAATGTTATAGTATGATTCTTGTAGATATACTACATAATCACTTGGAATTGCCGACCTTTTGACTCTAGTAGATCTTCTTAATGTTGCATTATCATCTTGTTGAGGAACTTGTTCCTCATCAACAACTTGATATACAAGATCATTTTCAGCAACTTGTGGAACTTCAGTTACTGGTTGCCTAACACTCACTTGAACTTGAGGGGCGTGAATGACTACCAATATGTCACTTGATCCAGAGAGTGGAGGTTCATAGTGATATTTTTAAAAAAACAATGTCTTGAAAATGATCACTCCCACTACCTAAGTCATTTTCAAGAAATTTCAGATTTCTTGATTCCTCAGTCCTAGTGATGTGAGATGGACAATAAAACTTATACCCATTTGGATTTTCCAGCATATCCAATGAAATAACCACTGATAATCCTAGGGTCTAGTTTCCTTTTTTTGTGGATTATAAAGTCTTACTTCAGACTGACATCCCTAAACTCGTATATGTCGCAAACTTGGTTTCCTACCTTTGAACAACTCAAGAGGTGTAAGTAGAGATACATATATCGTGAGTATTCATCTATAAAGGTGATAAAGTATTTTAGACTACTTCCATCCATGTCTGGACAATAACGAATGATTTCAAATAGGTTTGAACTCCTTTTTGCACCCATTTTAAACTTGTTAGTTTGCTTACCCTTAATGCAATCCACACAAGTCTCAAAATTAGCAAAATCCAAAGAACCAAGTACCCCATCATTTAACAATCGCTTAATTCTCTCAAATGGTGATTTGTCCCAATCTTCGATGCCACATCATAGAGGAATCCTCATTTACACGCATCATTTTAACCCAACAGAAACATGCATAGAACTATAAGCAATGACATTTTGTAAATTAATAGAGTAAACATCGCCACGTAGTTCACCAAAACCAACAATTTCAGATTTATTCGACAAAGTAAAACCAAAAACCAAAAAATTAAAACAACATTCCAAAGGTGCAAGTCTTGAAATTTAAATCAAGTTCTTAGAAAAACTAGAAACATAAAAAGTCTTTTGTAAACGTAAAATAAAACCACTTCTTTAAATTAAACTGTAAATCCCAACGACCTCCAAATGTGAACTCATCTTGCTTCCTGAATAGATGCATTGCTTACTTCTCACTGACCTCCTTAGGTTTTTCATACCCTATAAGGTATTAGAAACATTGATTGTAGAACCAAAATCAATCCACCATGTGTTATTATTAACATTAACCATATTAGATTCATAACAAAAAAAAAAAAAACAAATGGGGTACATTTCTTTTTGAGCCAATTCTTAAACTTTGGGCATTATTTCTTCATGTGTCCCTTCTTCTTGCAGAAGAAACACTTTGACTCCTTCTTTATGATTGGCTGAGTAGGAATCTTTCTCTTTTGTTTAACTTAATTCTTCTTGTTTTTACCAAAAGTAGTTAAGTTCACCCTCTCACCCCCTTCCGCTGTCAACCTTTCCTCTTCCTGAACACACATGATCAATAATTCATTAATAGACTACTTATCCTTATGTGTGTTATAAGAGATCTTAAAAGGGACATATTGTTAAGGCAGGGTGCAGAATATGTAATGCACCAGAAAAGAATCCGACATGGTTACCTAGCTCCAAGCCCTTAAGTTGAACCACTATATCCCTTATATGCATAATGTAATCACACACAACTCTTGTCTTAGTGAGCTTTGAAAATAGAATGAACACTTATGCAAATAACCAAGAGGGGCGGGTGAATTGGTTTTTCCTCAGAGTTTTTAAATTTTAAAACAAATTTTATACACAGCGGAAGACTTTGAAAGAAGGATCGTATCTTAACCAATTAAGAAATCTATCTTTTGAAATCAACTTTTATCTCAATCAACCCACTCTTGAGCTTCAACCAATCTTGTGATGTAAACAAATATAATACTTCAAGAACAATATGAATATCAACAGAAAAATACAATTACCCACAAGATTTACACTGGTTCATCTCTCAACCCCGGAGGCTGCATCCAGTTTTACTTCTGATCAGCCTTGATTAGAGTTTCCACTATAACAAAATGAATATCTTTACAAGCAAACACAGATCTCTTTTACCCACCCTAGGTAAAATTCAAAATCTAAATGATAGACTCCAGATCCGATCCAAGTCTTGTTTGCCCCGATCTTCCTTGCAATGGAAGCACTTCTTCAATGGAAACTAAAACAGAGTATGGAATGCTCTGTTTTGACAACTTTTAGGTTTTTTTTTTAGAAATTTAAGAATTGGAATGATGGAAGAAGATTAGGAATTGGAATGAGGATTAACACCATGGAATAGGAATTCCAATAAGTCTTGCAAGAATCACCACAATAGCTCAGAAGCTATTGATAAAAAACAAGAAGTTCTTTACTAAGAACAAGGGAGAATACCTCTCAACCCAAACACACTCAAAGTGCAGTTTTCATTCAAATGATTCCAAAAGTCCCTACATTCTGTTGACTTGTGGTTTATATAGACCACGAAATTTAAAGCCAAATGAAATGTAAATGTGTCCTAAACGAAATGCAAATGTAGCTTCCATGAGAAGCTACTTAAACTAGTTTAAAACTGAAATTCGCGCTTCTGCATCCTTAACGGATTTAATCGATTATTTCTAAGGATAATCGATTGTTCCAGAGGCACCCAAAAACTCACACCTCCAGGTAATCGATTACACATCGGGATAATCGATTACCTTCGAGCCAAGTTCAAAAACTACACTACTGATGACTTATGTAATCGATTACATATGACTCGTAATCGATTATTACAGAGCGACCTACTAATCTGACACATATACAAGCTTATTTAATCGATTACAGGCTACTGGTAATTGATTATTACAGACAAATTCAACAATTTGCAGCCTTCTTCATGTTTCTTCAAGAGATTAAGGTTGGATTGTATTTGATCTTGAAGTATTTGCACCCTAGCCCTTGTCATTGGTCCTTTAATCACTAAAGGAAGTGCTTCCATGTGTACTTCCAAGTCTTTCTTCTCTTGTTCCGGATTTAGGATTGTATCACTAAACCTATAGACTTCTCAAAAGATCTAAGAACTAGAGATCCCCTCTCTGTTCTACCCACTAGAAACCTATCTAGCAATGCTTTAAAGATACAAATTGTTATATGAATAAACAACAACAAAACAATCAATTTCTAAACAATACAACAATGAAATTGATTCAAGAAAGATATCACCTGACTATCCTCAGTGAAATGAACGAGTTTAAATGATCAAACCAGACTGAGAATGAATGTCATGATCTTTCTTGATGACATCTTTTGACAAATAGTGCTTCAACACAAGCTTCTCATGAAAAAAATGACTCAACAAATGAGATTCTTCACGATTCTTGAAACTATTATGAATGTATGTTTCTAATGTGCCTTGGTGCTTTTGAAATCTCCAGAGAGTGTTTTACAAGGCTTTCTTTGAAAACTCAAAAATCTTATTTCACTTAATGAGTTACATCTATTTATAAAAAACAGAATTAATTGCCTGTAATCGATTATTTCGTAAGAGTAATCCATTATTTTAACTAATGTAATCGATTAAAGTTCCAAAATAATCGATTAAAGTGTTTATCTGAAATCTGGAAAAAATCTCGAGAACAAATAATCGATTAACTCATGTCGTAATCGATTATTCCAAGAGATCTGGATTTTCTGAAACACTGATGTAATCGATTAACACAGGAAGTGTGAAAATCTCATCAATGCATATTTAATCGATTACAACAATCTGGTAATCGATTAAACCAGATAAAATTTCTTCTAAAAATCATACAGATAGACATATAATCGATTAATCCATCAAGTAATCGATTTTCACAGAACGACTTAACAAAGTCAGCCTAATATAATCGATTACAAGAATTTGGTAATCGATTAAAGTGTTCATATGATAATATGTTGTTCTGTAAACATGCAATTCATCGATTAAATATGATCAGTAATCGATTAAAACAGTGAAAGACACTTTTTGTAAAAACTTCAATGCTTTAATGTCATGCCAAATGATTCATGTGATTTATGTGACTTAATCATGAATTAATGAACGAATGTATGCATGACTTAATCAACCTATGTGAGGAATAAGAGATTTTATCTTTCTTGAACCAAGCTTTTGAACAAAATACATATGCTATCAATTTGAGTGGGCATGTAAAATCAAAACTTATGATTATCTAGACTTGATTCTCCATGATCTTCCTCAACATATTCTTCATCATATCTAACAATCTCCACCTTTTTGATTTGAGCATGCCAAATACTCAATTGATGCTTCTTAGGAAGAAATTGTTAATCCTAAACACTTTATCAGCATTTGCAAAGATCAAGTGTTATACCAAAACAGATAAAACAAACACACTGATTACAGGCACTTCTAATTTTTACTCATGCTCCCCCTGACTTTAAGATTTTCTCAGTTAATTAATCAATTCTTTCCATTATCAATTCTTATATATTATACTTCCCCTATTTGGCGTATCAAATTAAAAACACATACAAGAATTGAAACAAAGAAAATGATTTCATTAAAAGTCATAAGAAGGTACATGGAAATAAAAATAGAACTTAAACATAACAACTCAAAGCGGAAATTATCAAACTTGAACAAAATAAACTAGAACATAGTAAAATCAAACATAGAAAGACTCAAGCATCCCTAGCCTCATCTCTAAAGATTTTGTCTTCATTCTAAGCTTGAGTTCTTCAAGAGAAGTATTCATTTCATCTCTTTGTTCATGATGGAGGGAAAATAAAGTGTCCATTTTCTGAATCATTAGTGATTCAAATGGTGAATATTGTGGTTCAGCTGGTGCAGGTTCTTCTTGTTGTTCTTCAGCTTCTCCTAAAAGATTTCCTTCTTCATTACCTTTATCTTCACCTTCATCTTCATTTACAGGCATAGGCTGTCTAGCCATTTTCCAGCCATAGGGGGTTTTGATCATACCAAGCTTAGGGAGATGCTTTTCCTTGATTTGGCTATTGCTAGTATTGGTGTCATCCATCACTTCATTTGATACATCAACTTGAAAATAGTCAATGAATCGAGATACCAAAACAACATAAGGAAAAGGGTAGTTCACTAGCCTTTTGGATTTCTGCATGACTTCTTGAATAGTCATGATCCAGTTGAGCTTTATCCCTTTCTTCAGTCCATAAACCACTTGAAGATCATCATCCGTTGCTTGAGCATGATTGGTAGTGCGTGGAGTAAGAATGTAAGGGATGATGTAATGAAGCAAGCGATCTTCATGCGTCATAGGACCAATGCTTAACCTTAATCTCACATTCATATGTGGATCAATCAGCATACTTCTATAAGTTTCCATTTTGTTGTAGCCCTCAGCTTCTTCTTCAAACCTACGTTCACCTTTAAAGGTGATACCAGCTACCTCATGCCATACATCAGGTGTAATCTCCATTGCAACACCATTCACTTGAGAGTGAATTGTTCCATGCATGGTTATCTTAGAACAGGTGTAAAAGACTTTGACTAAATCCGGATAGAAGGTTCCTTTCATTTGAACAAACTTGGTTAAGCCTTGTTGTTCAAGAAGGTGAGGAAAGTTAAATCCTTCTTGAATGAACCAAGCACGATTGAGGTATTTTGGTGGACACAGAAGTTTGGTAGCATTGAACTGCATGTAATTCATCCTATCAGCTTCATTGGTAAACCAATGATCAAGTCTATTGACAACAGGGTTTGAAGGCTGAGCATCAGCTTTCCTTTTGGATTTCTTGAATCTTTTAGATGTAGACATGATAAAGGCACAAAAAGGAAAGGAGTAAAAGGCACAACAGATCAAAATGAAGCAGAGAGTAAGAAGGTTTAAGAAGAACTGTTCAAGTGTGAGGTACCAAAGGCCAAAATGTTTCAATTTATAGGCACAAGGGTTAGTGAGCAGTTGGAATTTGAAAAGATTATGGCTGTTGTGGTCTTAAACACGTCTATAATGGTTTTGATGGCCATAAATCGTGCTTAGTAGCAGTTGAGTGATTTGAAAAATTGTCAGATTTTTGTAGTAACTGCAGAAATAATCGATTATTTCGATAGTGTAATCGATTATTTTAGATTGAAATTCAAAAATCAGCAATGATGTATACCATTTAATTGTAATCGATTAAGACAAAGTGAAGTAGTTTTTTTCAAGCCAGCAGAAACAGAATAATCGATTATCCCGTTGATGTAATCGATTATTCCAGGAAGTTCCAGAAATTCGAAAAGCCTACCAGCTTCATGTAATCGATTAAGGTATAGATTTAATCGATTATTCCAGAACAAGCAAGATTTTTCTGGAATCTAGAATGAAAACAATCGATTATTTCGATGCTGTAACCGATTACAATAGCTTTGAAAAGTTTTAAAATAGCACACGATGAACAAATAATCGATTAGATTCTCCAGGTAATCAATTATAACAGCTTTTATTCAAACATCAGGGTTTTATGCAGCAATCAACAATTACTTCAATCATCATATGGAGTTGTTTCTTAATCATGCAATTGTTTAAGTCTATCCATGATGAAATTAGTTATGGAAAAATCACTTAACATAAACTTGATTCATCCAATATTCCAAGCATATTTCTCAATGTAAAGAATCTTTCTCTATCTAAAGGTTTAGTAAAGATATCAGTCAATTGATTCTTACTATCAACAAATTCAACTTTAATGTTACCTTTCTGTATGTGATCTATGATGAAGTGATGTCTTATTTCAATATGCTTTGTCCTGGAATGCATGATTGGATTCCTTGAAATGTTTATAGCACTTTTATTGTCACATAATAAAGGAATTTGATGAAGTTCTACACCAAAGTCTTGAAGTTGTTGCTTCAACCATAGACTTTGAGCACAACAACTTCCAGCTGATATATACTCAGCTTCTGCTGTTGATAATGCTACGCAAGATTGCTTTTTGCATTGCCAAGTAATTAGAGAGCTTCCCAGTAAATGACAAGTACCACTTGTGCTTTTTCTATCCAATTTGCATCCTGCAAAATCAGAGTCAGAATAACCTATTAAAGTGATTGCAGTACCTTTGGGATACCAAAGTCCTACTTTCGGAGTGGACTTTAAGTATTTGAAGATTCTTTTTACAGCTGTTTGATGAGACTCCTTTGGATTAGCTTGATATCTAGCACATAGACAAACACTTAGCATAATGTCTGGTCTACTTGCTGTAAGATAGAGCAATGATCCAATCATCCCTCTATACTTTGACTCATCAACACTTTTTCCTTTTTCATTTGAATCAAGATAAGTGGAAGTTCCCATAGGAGTTGTTGCAGTTTTGCAACTTTCCATTTCAAACTTCTTCAACATTTCAATGCAATACTTTGATTGACTTAGGAAGGTTCCATTCTTCATTTGTTTTACTTGAAGACTAAGGAAGAATGTAAGCTCTCTCATCATAGACATTTCAAATTCTCTTTGCATGCTTGCTGCAAAATCTTTACACATGGAATGGTTAGTAGAACCAAAAATGATATCATCAACATATATTTGTACCATTAATATGTCTTTGTTCTTTCTTTTGATGAACAGAGTTTTGTCCACTTCTCCTCTTGAGAATGATTGATCAAGCAAGAATTTTCTTAGTTTCTCATACCAAGATCTTGGAGCTTGTTTCAATCCATATAATGTTTTTCTTAATTTGTACACATGGTTAGGATATTGATGATCTACAAAACCAGGAGGTTGGTCAACATATATTTCTTCATCAATGTAACCATTAAGAAATGCACTTTTCACATCCATTGAAAGTTCATTACACAAGCATATTCAAGAAGTAATCTAATAGCTTCTAGCCTAGCAACTGGAGCATAAGTTTCATCATAATCAATGTCTTTCTCTTAGTTGTATCCCTTAGCAACCAATCTAGCTTTGTTTCTTATTATGATGCCACTTTCATCCAGTTTGTTCCTAAATACCCACTTTGTGCCAATAGGTGTGTGAGTGGAAGGTCTAGGTACTAGTTCCCAAACATTGTTTCTCTTAAACTGATTTAGTTCTTCATGCATAGCAATCAACCAATGTTCATCTAATAAGGCTTGTTCAATGTTATTAGGTTCAATTTGTGATACAAAAGCCATGGTGCAACAAAGATTTCTTAAGGAAGATCTAGTTGATACTCCCTTTGATACATCACCAATGATGTTGTCCAATGAAAGGTCTCTTGAGGTTCTCTACTCCTTGTGTTTAGGTGTAGCTGTTTCTTGAGTTGTATCTTCTTTTGTTTCATCCTCAATCAACTTTTCGATATCTACTTGCTGTTGTCTTTCTTCTTTAGATTCTGCATCATTATCACTCAAAACTTCTACTTGAGAAGGTTTAGTTTCATCACATACAATATGGATTGACTCTTCAACACACAAAGTTCTTTTATTAAATACTCTATAAGCCTTACTTTGCAAGGAATATCCTAGAAAGATAGCCTCATCAGCTTTTGAATCAAACTTACCAAGATTATCTTTGCCATTATTCAACACAAAGCATTTACAACCAAATGTTCTAAGGTGAGATATATTTGGTTTCCTCCCTTTATAGATTTCATAAGGTGTTTTCTTTAAAATAGGCCTTATGAGAATCC
>PYAF01001378.1:955806-984620 GCA_007407185.1 Glycine tomentella | reverse complement strand
ATAGGAATTTTATTAACTTATGTAACAACTTTTCTTAAAACATACACTAAGAATAATTTCTAATTAGTCAATAGTGTAAAAAATACATTAAAAATGCATGTCCATTAAATTCTATTACACTTTCATTTTAAGGTCACCTGGTTACAAATTTTAGAAATGATGCAAATGAATGTAAAGTGAAAATTAAAATAAAAGAAACATAATTAAATGGTTTAAAAGTTTTATAATATCACTTCCAAATTCAATATATATATATATATTCTACCATATCACATTAATTTTTATGATTAAATAATTTTTTTACTCGAATAATACCATTTTCTAAGAGTTTAAAATGATTTCTACATACTTATTCCATATTGTTTATTTCTTTAAAATAAATCGCATAAATTACCTATCTATTGTTTTTTAATGGTTTAAAAATAGTTCTTATATAAAAACCGTTTTTACAAGTGATAAATCCGATTACTTTTGAACATTTTTTATTACAAATAAAGAAAAGAAAAAAGAAATAGAAAACATTGAAATTTAAATTGAAGAGAAAATAAAATAAAAATATGAATTTTTTATTTCTAAAAGACTTTTTCCCTTTTATTTTTATTAATATTTCTTTTCACCCCAAATAATTTTTTTATCAGTCAAACACATCATCAATATATTAAGAGTCACATTAACTCAGTTTTGAACTTGTCCTTACCTTATTTCAATCAACATATTGTTAATTACCTCATCGTATTCCATTAAAGTTATCTACCTAACTTACAGTTTCAGGTTTTAATACATATAAATTCCATTACATATGTACCTATTTGAGGGGATCCTGTTGTCACCCTTATATTATTGGTATCATCCGTAAGTGCTTTTTTTTTTTTTTTTTTTTACAGAGTATTTTGTAGTGTATTATTGAACATGAGATACAGACATATATAGAGGTTCGAATATTTATCACATGTACCTTAATTATAACATCCACCTCATTATTTAACTTTAGTATTTATATCTTAGTTTTGATTTTCAAGTTACTACTGCTTTTAGTTTTATATATGGAGGTAAATTTTTTTTTTAATTTATCATTAGCATATATTTCCTTTTCATCAATTTATTAAAAAAATCACTCAAATTTCTTTTTTGGTGAGTAGACAATTTCTCATATATTGTAAAGAAAAGATATTATATTATCAACGATTGCCACCAGAATTTAAAATTAAGGTCAATAACCAAGGAAATGAGCACATGCAATTGGTTAATGTATTTTTTTTATCATTGAGAAATATGTATTTTAGTGTTTTATATCTTGGCAAGTTGACATTTCAATTAATTCGTTTTAGTGACATTCTCTAATTAATTAGAAAGGCCAACGAACAGGGAAAATCAAAATAGTATAATTAATCATTATTATTTTTTGAATTTACGTAATTTCTATATTAAAATATCGCTATATGAAAAACTGAACCTATATATGACTTAGCGTAATGGGTTGTCTCAGTCACACATGATCAATCGCAAGTGGCTTCAATATATTGGAACACATTAATAATTAATTCATGGAATGTAATTCAAATAAATCGTTGAGCAAAGCTAAGCTTATGAACAAACGATGTTAATTAGATTGAAATTAATTGGCTGAACTAATTTAATGCAATCGTCGTAGTACAAAACCAAACATAGGAACTAATTACTTCCAAACTTCGACATCTACCTGACTAATGATATGCGTCGAACATAAATTAGATCTAAAACAATTTTTTTTTAAATAATTATACTAATTAAAAACATGTTAGGTCTTTTTACAAATATATGTGACATTTTTATCAACATATAATATATTTTTTCTTTATAAATACTAATAGAAAATATATTTTTACTGATAAATGTAAAACATAATCTTTAGTTATTTTTAATTGGGAAAACAAATGTTTGAGTATGTTCTACCTGTATCGTTAGTTGGGTAGATGTCAATGTTTGGAATTGTTTAGCTGTGTACTACTATGATTAGCTTTGTACAACGATTACATTAAATTAGTCCGCTAATTTCAAACTAATTAATGTCGATCTGTGTTCACATAATTAGGTTTGTAGAACGAATCAACCATTGAATTGGATTCTATTAATTAATTCATTAAGTTGTTACCAATGCATTGAAGCCACCTGTTGCGGATTGCTAGTACTATAACTTGACTCACTGTACGATACCTACAGCTTCAATTAATATTTTAATGAACAACTCGAAAATAGGATGATATTGATTTTTAAGAAACTTATAGAAAAGGATAAAAATCATTTACTGATTGGTGGATAGAACTTGTAAGTTATACTCCGTCGGTATCTTTCTATTTGTCTTTTAAGCTTCTTGTCTAAAAATTAAGAAATGAAATATTTTTTCTTAATTTTAATAAAATACTAGTTTGTAGAGTTTTTTATTCTATTTATTTTCACTCCACAATAAATATATGTATAAATTAATTAAATGAGATAAAGATTAGATAACAAGTAAGGACATAATCTATATATAAAAGAATAATTTGTATGATCTTAAATTTTTTTAAATAGAGACACAGAAATATTTTTTGTTTATTTGAAAATCTAACAACTAAAAAAGAACGAATGGATGATGATTCTAACTTCTAAGTATTAGATGAAGGTCAAAGATTTTTTTTTTTCTTCTCTCTCCTATCCTCCTTGCTCCGCCTTTATTAGATAATTTTTGGAATGAAATGCATCAACAGATTGAGTTTATCATATCTTATCAGTTTACCAAACAATAGATAGAAATAGGAAATGATAACTTATCTTGTCCCTGTATACTAATAACGAAATATATGACCTTAAAAATACTGTTTCAACGTTCAAATTAGTTTCGTAAAAAAACTTTCAAAATAACTTTTTTTTTATCAAGGTTCTCCTCTTTCGAAGAACTGTCAAAAACTATAAATGTCAATATCTCTTCCAACAAAAATTGAAACCTTGATTCATCATTGTGGAAGACTAGTCCTAACCCCATTGGTATTTTCAAATAAGTTTGAGCAATAATTATTAATTTTAAATATTTAACTGATTTTTTGCAAACCTAAGTTTTTAAAATTTAATAAAAGTTCATTCAATTGTTTCATGAATTTCTTTTGTCTTTTATTGTTAAAATCGACGGAACATCAAGTATGCAAACACGAAAGCAACACAACCCTACATTTCTCAACTTTATTGAGCTGTCGGGGCTTTGAATGGATAAATGTGTACTGTGTACAGTGTACATTGACCACTACACAAGTGCTCTAACTCCCTGACTGGATCTATATCAAACGTAATGAAAGCTACGTTTCATATACTAATAAATTTTACAAGTGATTATATTAATATTTATAGTATTTATTTTAATAAGCAAAGATATTTTAATAAGCTACATTCTTTTAACTCCATGCATTTCAAGTGACATTTTTTTATCATCCCGGATATTTTTTAAAGTATTGAGTAAAAAATAACATGAAAACTAAATTAAATGAGACGTTCAATAATAAATATAATTTTTGCTCTTGTAGTTGTTTTAAAAGTTAATCTTAAACTCTTGATCACCTTCAATTAAGATACTACTAATACGTAAAAGATAAACTAATGACTTTAATAATTAACTTTTGAATATATAAAATGTCACAAGATATGAGAGAGTTCTTCTAAACATAAGTGTAAAAGGAAAAATGGATATATGTTTTATTAATATATGGTATTTAATGTACATATATTTCCTTTGTTATTCTTCGGATGAGTCTCGTTAAAATGTTTTAAGCTAAAATCCAGTGGAAAAAAGACTTGAAGAGGAAAAAGAGTATGCCACCCGATCTTGAATTCCTCAGTTGTAATACACTACAAGAAAAGTGCTGTTTTCCGATGCACCGTTTCCTACCCACTAACTTCCGTCGGAATATTAACATTTTTCCATGTATATTTATTACATTAGAAAATTGGATTTTTCCCAAAACAAAAAATAGCTGAACCCTAGCCTTGACTATCTCTTCAATCCCTTACCACTCTCTTACTCTTGCCTTCGTTTTAAGCGTCTCTTCCCATCCCTAAGCCAAGGATGGCATCGGCCATGGCTACACCGGCGACACCGCCAGATCCATTCCGGTCATCGTGCGTGAAGGGCAGCCGCAGGTTTCCCTCTAATATGGGTCCTTTTAAAACATAGGTAGGCAGAAGAGCTTCCATTGCAGATTTCGTTTCATTTGTGAAAAGACAAACCTGAAAGAGAGAGAATCAGAGCAAGAAGAAAAAGATGATCTATCGGAAGTGGAGTCTCCTTACTGGCCCGGTCACCATCCTCGACGGCGTAGTCATCGCCATCGCCGCCCAAACGTTATCTTCGTCAAGAATGTAAGCTCCTTTCTTCCACTCTCCAAATCCCATCATTCTGCACTCAATCCAACCCCTTGGTTTTCTCCAAAGTTGCAATTTTGATTGATTTTTCTGGATTTGGGTGCCGATTTATGATCCGGGTCTTCAGTAATTTATTGAAATTCTTGCTACTTTTTTTTTTGCGATTTGCTTCTGTAATCTCGCTAGTCTCTTATGTGTTTATCTCTCATTAGCTAATTGTGTTCATTTGATTCATTTTTACTCTTGAATGGAAATGAAATGTTTAACAAAGTTTAGTTAGTTGCCTCCATTGATTGGATTATGGATGTTAATTTGTTTGCTCCGGATCCTGAAGATGTGGGATTCCTCCTTATAAAAATGGAATTAAAGGCCTATTTTTGAGCTTGATAATTGGGCTTGTGTGGAGTCCCCTCTTTTTGTTATTTTGATTGATTAAGAGCTTGTACAGGGCTGAAGTATCAATCAACGTAGCTTTATGGTTTTTGAAATGGATTATTAGATGTCATAACATAGGAAGACAAGAGAACCGTGTATGTTTTTCAATGTTGTGTCATGGCTTGCTGTCTCATGAAGTAAGTGAATAGTTAATGTGGTGCAGGGTTTACTAAATGGATTTTCTTACAATTCTATCTTCGTGACTTTTAATGGAAAATATTGGTGCAGGATTTTTCAAGTTTGAAAACAATTAAGCTCGGTCCTAGTATCCCATGAGGGTCACCACTTCTGGAAATTGTTTGCCAAATGCCTTTTGGTGCTAAGGCTACATTCTCGTAATAGAATTAAGGAGGCCCAATGGCATCTTGTGGAAGCCTTCTATGTGTTATGAAGCTTGACTATGTAGGTACACCAAACTCAATCATTGGGTTTGGAAGATGAAGAGCTTCAACATCCTCGTCATCTTCATTTAGGATTTTCTTCTCACATCCCCTAGGCTTTTTCCTTCGTAGCACTTCATAATCATAAAATCTTTGTTTATATGGTAATGGTTCTGACAGTTTTTTTTCATGAAAATAGTTGTTTCTCAATTCTCAAAAAAATTTAGTGCTCACTAACACACTTAAGACATCTTGTGCTTAGGAGCTTCCGAAACACTAATTTTAGTTTGTTTTTTTATTAATCTTTCATTAATTTTTAAAAAACTTAGGAACCAAAATTATCTATGGAGAAAGCTTATTTTTCTCCATAATTGTAATAATGTTCTTTTTTAAAGGGCATTGATCTCCCTTGCCCCAATTTCTCTGGCTTCAACTATTGCTTGAAATGCAGCTTCAAGCATTGATCAACATTTCTATTCACAGCCATTTGAAAGCAATATACCTGTAAGTGTCCTTTGCTAACCTTATATGCTTTTGAGTATGATTGTACATGCGGATCTCTTCATGTTGAAGCATTTTTTTTAGTTTGTCATACTGCACACTGGTTATCCTTCCAATATGGTGAAGGAATCTCAGAACAGATAGTTTTATATTCTATAACAGTATTAATTTTGAGTTTGAAAGTTCATATGGATCTATTATTTTGTAAATTAAATGCTTCAAATATTTTTTTTATTGAAATGTCTTACTTTATTAATCAAAACTAATATTAATTTTTTACAGTTATAAATAGGGTATAGGAGCTTCTTTCAGCTTTTTTCTGTTTTTTTCCCCATGGTTCTTTTGCTGTTAGGAGAACAACTGATCCCTTACCTTTGAACTATTCTTCTCTCAACATATTCCTTTTTAGGAAGGGAAAAAAGTATCTGAGTATGTATAGGAATTTGACAGATTTTAAATCAAAAGAAATGTTGATTTCTGACAGATTTAATGAGGAAATGGGAAGCTCCTTCTAGCTGTTATTTCCTCTCTTTTCCTCCCTTGTTTCTTTCACTCTTTGGAGCATTACCAATTCCCTATCTCTGGACCTTTTCTCTCTTAATATATTCATTTTTTTTGGAAAAAAAAGATGAAATTGTGGGGATGAATAGGAATTCGGTTCGTTGCAATTTTCAAGACCCCTTGGTTCAGGGACCTTAGGTTCACTTGTATTTAAGATGTTTTGTACTTTTGTCAAATACATGATGAGATTCTTTTATGAGTACTCCAGGTGCTTCTGGGTTTGTTGAGCATATGGAATGTTTCATTTCTTGGATATCCTGCCAGAGTGAGTACTTATTTGGCCTGTTCTCTTCAGAAATATTTAATAGGTTTCTTTGTTCTAAACTGGCCTTGTTCAAAAAATGAAACGTTTGGTACACTCTTACAGGCCATCTTACCTTATAATCAAGCTCTGGAGAAGTTTGCCCCACACATTCAACAGGCAAGCTTGTTGCTGCATTGTGCTTGAATATTATTTTCTTTTTGTTCTTATAACATTTTTTTTTTGCATTAGGTTAGCATGGAGAGTAATGGCAAGGGTGCCTCAATTGATGGTGTCCCTCTACCATTTGAGGCTGGTGAAATTGATTTTGGTGAACTAGGAACTAATGGGCAGAATAGCTTTTATCAGCTCATACATCAGGTGATGTACTAAGTATTCTATAATAGGATGTTTGAACTTAGAATATTTAATGGACTTTTGTGAAAAATTTACTTGAAAATGCTACTTGTCTAAAGGGTTTACATTTTTAAAATTAATAATGTCAAACTACCCTACTACTGTACTGAAACTTATATCCAATTAGCTGATATTTCTATTAGCCCTAATTTGCCTAAAGATAAAGTGATTGATGAGTCCAATTGGTCTGATAAAGATTACTGCAAAACAACTCATGTCTCTAAAGTTATTATGTTTATTTTTTGGTTTCATTATCTGCTGGTTTTCCTATCAACAATTTTTTAATCTATATTCCATAAAGAATTAGGATCCTAAACATTGCTGTTGGAATCTAGATTAGTGTGTAAGCATTTAATGATATATTCTTAAATTTTTTTAAAAAAATTCATAGAAGTTATAACTTTTTGTATAGGATTTTGGTGAGTGGTTTTAATAATATTAAGCTTTTATTTTTTTATTCACAACTTTTCAACAAAAAAGGTTTATTGAATTTGTTTTTTAAAAAAAACATTCTAAGACAGTTATGCAAAACACCGTCTTAGAATGATCAATTTTTATTTTTTAAAAAATAAAATTCTAAGACGGTTATTTTAAAAACCGTCTTAGAAGGTATCGACTTTCCATTACACCATGGGTCATTACCGACGGATTTTTCCGTCGCAAATTTTCGACGAACAGACCAAAAAATCCGTCGGTCAACATTTCCTACGCCCATTTTAGCGACGAATTTTTGTCCGTCGCAATTCCGTCGGTAATTCCATTTTTGCAACGGATTTTGGTGATTATCGACAGATTATTTTCGTCGGAAATAACCTTTTTTTTTGTAGTGGTAGAACTTCAAGTGGGTAGCAATCCAAGTTCTTAGAATGTCTTTACCACTAAGTTGCTACAGTTTGTAGGCACCATTGTCCAAGTTGGTGATAACTTTGAAGGGGTCTTCCTAGTTTGGTCCAAGCTTGCCTGTGGGGATCCTTCTTGGCCTCACCCCGGACATGCTAGAATAAGTAGCTTGGCTGGAAGGTTCGAGGTTGAACCTTGGAATTATATCTTCTTGTCCTGTGGAGCTTGGCTGCTTCTTCATTCATTCTACCTATGTCTCAGATTTCTTCATTAGTTTCCAGCTCAACTCTTATGTTCTCCTCGTTGCACTGTTCTTGAAAGAGCATCCTTCTTGTCAAAGGTTCCCCTAGCTCGACGGGGATCATGGCTCTAGTGCCATATGTAAGGCGAAAAATAGTTTCCTTTGTAGTGCTTTGAGGTGAGCAATGATAAGCCCAAAGTATACTGGAGAGTTCTTCCTTCCAAAGACCTTTAGACTTGTCCAGTCTGGTGTGAAAGGCTCTAAGGATGACTTTGTTGGCCGTTTCTACCTGACAATTTGTTTGAGGATGCTCGACAGAGGTGACAAGGTGTTTGAGACCCAATCGTGTGAGGAAGTCCTCGTAGGTTTGTGCCTTGAACTGTGTACCGTTGCCAGTAACAATAACATATGGTAGATCATATATGCATATGAGATATTTCCAAGTAAAGGTTTCGACTTTGCTGGCTATTATCTCTCGCAGTGGCTTTGCTTCGATCCATTTGGTGAAGTAGTCAATTGCCACTAGTAAGAATTTGACCATTCCTGGAGCTTTAGGAAGTGGTCCCAAAATGTCCATCCCCCACATTACAAAAGGCCATGGAGAAGAGATGGTATGAAGGTTGTCAAGGGGAATCTGTGGGATGTCCGCAAACTCCTGACACCTTTTGCATTTTATGTGTGAACTCGAAGGCATCAGTCTTGAGTGTTAACTAGTAGTATCCTGCTCTTACTACCTTAGTGACGAGGGAGCGTCCCCCTATATGAAGGCCGCAAATCCCATCATGGAGTTCTCTCATAACGTAGTTCGCCTGTTGGTTGTCCAGGCACTTGAGTAGAGGTGCTGTCAGCCCTCTTTTGAATTTGTCATCGATGATGACGTAATAGTAAGCTTTCCTCTTTAGAAGTCGAGCCTCGTTTTCATCTGTTGGGAGTGTTCCCTTTGTGAGAAAGTCTCTGTAGGAGGTTATCCAATTGGGTTCCTCTAATTCGCCAGCCATTATCGCTTAGGTGTCTATGGTGGGTGTCCAAAGTGTTTCTTGGATGATTGTTTTGAGGTGTCCAGTCTTTTTGGTACTGGCCAGTTTGGATAGAAAGTCAACCTTGGTGTTACTCTCTTGTGGTATGTGATTCATCTCAAAACACTCGAAACTGTTGATGAGTGTTTTGGCCAGATGGTAATACTGGAGGAGTATGGCCTCTTTAGTTTGATACTTGTCAGCTATCTGTCCTTGGACGAGCTATGAATTGGAGTAGCACCTCAGATATTGAGCCCTGACTTCTTTTGCGAGTTTGAGTCCTGCTATGAGTGCCTCGTACTCGGCTTGGTTGTTTGAGACCTTAAAGTTAAGCTTAAGAGCTTGTTCCAGCGAGATGTTGCCGGGTCCTTCAAGTATAATGCTTGCTCCACTTCCCCGTACGTTCGATACTCCGTCCACGTAGAGGTTCCACCAGTCTGGGGTGAACTTATCTTTTCCTGCAAATTTTGTCAGGAAGTCTACCATGAATTGTGTCTTCATGGGAACATGTGGTTCATATCAAATGTGAAATTCTAACAGTTCAGCTAACCATGCCACCATCCTGCCTGCCAGTTCAGGCTTCTGCAGTACTTGTTTAATGAGAAAATTAGTTTTGACTATCACTTAGTGACTTTGGAAGTAAGGCCGAAGGCACCTAACGGAGGTGACTAGTGCCAAGGCTATCTTTTTTTATCATCTGATAGTGTTTCTTGGCATCATGTAGCATAAAACTAGTGAAGTAGATAGGGAATTGGTGCTTCCCTTCTTCTTGGACAAGTGTTGAGCTGACGGCTTCGTCTGCTACGGAGAGGTATAAGAGCAATGGTGTTCCCTATCGAGGTCGACTTAAGATAGGTGGTGCAACAATTGTCTTTTTGAATGCCTCGAAGGGCTGCTCGCAAGTGTCATCACAGAGGAATGGTTATGTCTTATTAAGCATCTTGTAGAAAGGTTTTACCTTCTCAGCGAGCTTCAGAAAGAATCTTGACAGGGCTGCTAGTCTTCCGTTCAATCTCTAAACTTCGTTGACGTTGGCCGGGCTATGCATCTGTAATATGGCTGAGCATTTGTCCGGGTTGACTTCAATTACTTGGTGTGTGATCATGAAACCAAGGAACTTGCCGCCACTCACCCCGAATGTGCATTTTTCGAAGTTGAGAAGCATGTCATACTTTTGTACCTTTCGAATACCTCTTCCAGATCTGCTACATGTTGGGCTACGCTCTGAGACTTGATGACCATGTCGTCCACGTAGACCTCGACGTTGCGTTCGATCTATTTTCTGAAGACACGATCCATCAGCTGCTGGTATGTAGCCCCTGCATTTTTGAGATCGAAAGACATTACTTTGTAACAGTAGTTGGCATCTTCAGTAATGAAGGCCATTTTTTCTTCATTTGGAGTGTGCATTCTGATTTGGTTATAGCCAGAATATGCATCCAGAAAGCTCAACATTTGGAACCGGACGCTCCATCGACCAGCCTGTCAATGTTGGGTAATGGGTATGCATCCTTCAGGCAGGCCTGGTTGAGGTCTGTAAAATCTATGCACATACGCCACTTGCCACTAGCCTTTTTGACCATGACAACATTGGCGGGCCAGGTAGAGTACATGACTTCTCTGATGAAGTTAACTTTAAGCAACTTGTCCACTTCTTCTTTCATTGTCTTTCATCTTTCTTCTCCCATATTTCGCTTCTTCTGAGCTATTGGTTTGGCCCGTGGACATATTTCCAACTTGTGGCATATGACATTAGGGTCAATACCTAGCATGTGGGATGGTTGCCACGTGAATAGAGATGCATTCTTGCGGAGTACATCAGCTATATGTCTGTACTCATGACTAGTAAGATCTTTGCTAAGCTGCGTACATTGTCCAGGTTTAGGCCAGAGTTGTAGCTTGACCAGTTCTTCGATCGATTTTGGTCCTTTGTCAGCGTTGTCATTGCACGGATCCACGTCGAAGGTATCATCATGATGTGTTGTATAGACTGTCAGTGTGTAAGGGGTAAACCCTCTGTCTATGTTCATGACCTGGGTAGTGCCCCCCGAAGTGGGATGGTATCTGTCTGACCTTCTGTGAGGAGGATACGGTGCCACTTTGAGGCTTTCTACATAGCACTGTCTTGCCTTCTTTTGGTCTGCTTTCATAGTGACAATTTCCCCCGTCATGGTAGGAAATTTCATCTTCAGATGGGGCATGGAGACGATAGCTCCAAGCTCATTTAGTGTTTTTCTATCAATCAGGGTGAGGTACGATGTGTCAGCATCCACAATTAGGTACCTAATAGGAAAGCTCCTCGAAAGTGAATCCTGACCGAAGGTGGTCATAAGGTCGACGTAGCCCCAGGTTTCTACCCTTTCTCCTGCGAAGCCCAAGAGGGGTCCAAGGTGAGGCTCAATGATGCCTAGTGAGATTTCCAGCTTCATGAAAGCCTTCAGATATACGATGTCAGTTGAGCTACCTTGATAGATAAGAACTTTTGTCACCTTAAAATTGGCGATTATAAGGGAAACGACCATGGGGTCGTCCTGGTTGACAGGATCAATTCACTTGAAATTGGTGTCAGTAATGTAATGGGAGGTAGACTCTGTGGTGGGTGAGCATCAACGGAATTGATATCGATGTCTCGGGTGGAGTGTAAGTGTCTTTTTCAAGACTGACTGGATGATCCTCCATGTGAGAAGTCTCCTGCGATGGAATTAATCACACCACGAATGTGCTGGGCAGACTCCTCTTCTTGTTGGCGAGGGGGTTGACGCTCGCATCTGGGTTGCGGTTTCCTCTGTCTCCCCCTGTCTTTTGCTTTGTCTCTTCTTTTATCATTGTCTCTATTTCTTAATCTATCTCCTTGTCGCCCCTCCTGCCTGTTTTCTGCTGGAGGATTATCAGGTCTTTTCATAAACCGTGATAAGTGCCCCGCTTGGATAAGTTCTTCTATCTTATCATTCAAGACCCAACACTCTTCAGTGTTATGGCCATTGCCACGATGGTATTGACCATATCTGTTCCGGTTTTCCCCCTATTTCATAGATGATGAGGGAGCTGGTAGGATCACCTGTACCTCCGTGTTGAAGGCTTCGTCCATGATGGTGGCCCAGTTGACCATCAAGGGAGTGTATCTCTCGAACCTGGGTCTTTTCGGGAGAAGTTGCGTCTTGTGCAGCCTTTGCCTCTTGACTTCAAGTTTCTCTTGCTTCTATCCTATCTGTTAGATTTCGTTTCTGAACTTTGACATTTCTTCCATCTGTATATAACCTTTAGCTCGTTTGCATATTTCGTCCATGCTAGAGAGAGGTTTATTGCATAGGTTGTCTACGAACTTGTTAGGTCAAAGGGGCAGCATCATGGAATGCAAGGCTACCTCAAGGTTCAGGTTTTTGATCTGGATAGTCAGTTGCCCAAATCGTTCCATCAACCTGTGGAGAAGTTCATCATCTACTTGACGAAATGTCGCTAGCGCAACGGATGTCAACCTATGAGTTTGGCTAGTTGTGTATTGAGCGTTGAATTTTTCGACAAGGGTGTCGCAACTGTTGATGGACTGTTCAAGGAGGCCACCGTACCATGCTAACGCTGACCCCTTTAAAGAGGTAGGGAACACCCAACATAATATGGCGTCGTTGTTTGTATAAAGGTTTTCCTGGGAGAGGAACGCATCTAGGTGTTCATCAGGGTCGGTAGTGCCATCATCCCTTTCCAAGTGTAGAGGTTTCCATCCGAGAGGGATGTCGACTTTCTTGATGCGGTCGATAAAGGGATTTCACCATGTGTTATGCCTCTCGAGTCGATAGACTTGTGTTATGTTGCGACCAGGCAGAGGGTTGACATGATGTCTAGGATGTGATTTGCCTTGAGTCTGTTCATCTTTGGTGCTAGGGGAGCACTCATCTCCCTGTGGTTGTCTTGCTCTGGTTTTCTACTGATCTCGGTCAGCTTTCAACCTTTGAATTTCTTCCTGGCATTTTTGTTCCATCTCCGCCATACGATTCTGGAGTTATTGAATGGTGTTTGCATTCGCCATGGTCGTCTTTGGAGGGTTGGACGCCTCAACAGGGGTGTCACATCTAACGCTAGAACATGTACTGACCATGTGTGTGTGTTGATGAATTGTCTGGGTGGGAGGCTACAGGGTATGTTTTATCGTGGCCCCACTATGGGCGCCAATTCTTCTTATCAAAATCTAGAAATTCCATGTATGATGATGAGTGGGTTCCAAACTTCGTACATCGGATGGAGAATCGTCTTTGTTTAGGAGAGGGACCTGCAAAACAAAGGAAAGACACTCCGACGCTCAAGCAAGTACATCAATTATAGAAAGATAACTGAGTAAAAGAGTGTGAAATATTTCTGAGGGTGCCTAGGATGAGTATAAACTGAGTATTCTGAGATGAATATCAGATGATCATGAGATGATGATTAGATGCCTCTAGGTTTAGAGAGAACCTGTATTTATAATGTGGAGTGCGGGCCTTGGGCGTTTGTTTGTTGGTAATCTGTTGATAAAATAATAACAGATAATAACAGACAGTTATCTAATTTAAATAGAAGATAATGTGTACCTTATTGATATACTGTTACTTGTAGATAAGTAACAACTTGTAGATAACTTGTAGAGATATTATATGATAAGGTGGTTATACGAATTTGAATGACCAAGCATATTAGATATGTTGTTAATAAGGAAATATGCACAGTAGGCGTCAGTGCTCATGTAGAAGGTTAACGTCCGTGCTCTTGTATCAAGGCTGACAAGGAGGGTGGACAAGTGTGTCCCGATTGACACTTGGAGATTGAATAAGCACTATTAATGTAGTAGTGCTGACGTGGAGCGTATCCACATGTATAGTGACCTTTCAGTGATGATCACGTGTAAGTTTACCATTTTTGTACTATACAATAAGAAAAAACTTTACAATAAAGAAGAGTAAATGAGTACTCTAATTAGAATACAATAGTTTTACAAAGGTCAAACCAAAGGAATAAAAAATAAGAAACGAACTTTTCTTTTCTCTTTCATATTTTATCTTTTGTGAACAGACTTGGTTAGTGAAAAGATGAATTGACTTAAGAGGAACAACTAAAGGCACCCATGGGGGCATTATTTATTCCCTATTTACAATTCCCACCAAGGAAATACCGTGAGGATTGCTTCTATCATTGCACCCCAACAATGCTAATTCCCAGTTGTGTTGAAAATGTTCACTCTTGTGAGGTTTGTTCAAATAATATTTTCTTAATTTGTTCAATTAATTTAACTATCGCAGTCATGTTTCTAGCTACTTCCATTGGCGGATTTATTAGTTTCGTTAACATCCCAAATATAAAATTTCACACACGGTGCATATATTGTAGGATTGGCTGCCAAGGAGGGTAATGAGTGCATGGCGCATAACTGGGATAGTTCACTCTTTGAAAAGATGGAGTACAAATAAGTGTAACTACATAATGCATAACATAAACAAAGTTTGGCATTCAACTCTTCAACATGGGTTTCAACCTCTAACTACACCAATCATAGAGATAGCTCATTGTTAAAGAATAGTGGGAAAATTAAATCATGAATTTGTTTTAGTGCCTTATTGTTGCTCTTTAGATGGTATTTATCCTTTTGAGTTATGGTTATAATTTCCTACAACAACTATGTTAAGTACTACTATTGTGCTTAAACAAGCAAATGCTGTGTCTTTATATATCTAACAAACTTCAACATGTTTTTGTTATCTCTCTACTATGATATACAATTAAACATTTATCTTAAGAAATGGTGAGACACATACAAGCAATCAATGTCAATTTTTTTTTTACTTTACATGAAATGCAGAACTCAATTAAAATAAAAAGGATTTATAAAACTATCTAATTTACTCATTCTAACGTATATTCTTACCATTAGTTAAAATTTATTAGAACATACAAAATCAAGAGCGGAGATCATTTAATTAGGAGTTGGACCAACACAATTTATGATTTTCAATAACTAAAGTATATAAAAGTTGTGCTGTTAACATTTCTCTAAAATAAATATAGAAGGGTTAAATTTAATTATAAGTTAGTAAATGACAAAAAATTATGAAAATTTGAACTAAAAAAAAGATCAAGTAGCTAAAAATTTAGGTGGCTATAAAATGATATTAGGTTGTTAAATAAATTAGCAACCGATTTTGAAATTGAAACATGGTGGTCGAATAATCTTATTAGTTCAAACAAGAGACTACAATTGTTGGTTTAACAGTTGATCCCTTTTAGTTAGCTTCCTAAGATGGGTAATTGACCATTTTGGTCCATGAATTTGTATCTCATTATCATTTTAGTCTCTGAAACTAAAAAAAATCACATAAATCCATGGATTTTCTTAGAATTTCATTTAAGTCCCTAAAACTAATTTATCATTTTTCTCATTTTGATCTCTAGTATGGGAACTTAAATGAAACCCCACAAAAATTTAGGAACTTATACGAGTTTACCTTAGTTTTAGGGACTAAAATGATAGGAAACTATAAACATAGGGAAAATTACTCATTTACTTTCCTAAGATCACTACTAACTTGCAACATGTTTAGTTTCAAGCTCAAGGCTTTAAGAGACACATCCAAATTCATATTACTAAACTCTTTCAATAGGCTCACCTCTTGCACCATATAAGATAGGTGAAATGACTTCTTACTTAAAGCATCAACTACTGCATAATTGGATTTTCCTGGGTGACACTTTTACTCAAAATATCAATCCTTAAGGAACTCTATTCACTTTTTCTTCCTCATGCTTAATTATTTTTTTTCTTTGTCAAATAAGTGCTTATGGTTTTTGAGGTCACTAAAAACTTCAAACTTTGCACCATACAAATAGTGTCTCCAAATTTTAAGAGCAAATAGTATATGTGTTAACTCTAAGTCATGAGTAAAGTAATTGCTCCATGAATCCTAAGTTTCCTAGACAAATAATCCACCACCTTCCCCTCTTGCATTAAGACACAACCTAGGCAATTCTTTAAAGTGTCACAATAAACTACAAAACTCACTGAGGGGGATTAGTATAGCCAAATTTGGTGAGTTGACCAATCTCCCCTTAAGCTCCTAAGAACTATTCTCACACTCTTGGTCCCATAGAAAGGATTTCCCATTTTCTAGTAAACTTAGTAAGAGGTAAGGCTAGTCTAGAAAACCTTTCTATGAATTTCTTACAATAACCCATCAATCCTATGAAACCTTTTTGGCATATAAACCCTTATTCCTCAAATGTGTAATAGTACTCTTAAATGCCTCATATGTTCTTTTGGTGTCCTATAGTTGGTGTCCTATAGTACAATATCAAAATATCATTTATGAACACATCCACAAAGCTATATAGGAAGGGTCTAAATATCCGGTCCATGAACTTGGTGGAGCATTAGTCACACTAAAGGGCATCACTACATATTCAGTGTGCTCATATCTCACCTTAAAAGTGTAACACTCCAGACGTGTTATCATTAATAATATCATACAAGCACGATCATCATTAAGTAAAAGCGACGCGGAAGCGATAAAATCAAATTTCTTGATTACATTATGCATGGAATATAAAAGCACAACACAAAGCATAAACATAACAAGCTCCTGCTGATCCAGATAACACATACACAACAACATAGGCAGACATACAAACCCAAACTCAGATAAACAGGAGGATACATAAACTCATACACATTAACATAACCTGTACATATACGTACAACTCATAGTTTGGACCACATCTGTGGTTATACATCAACATATGTACAGTACAACGGGTGTACACTCACACCCTATCCCTATACAGGGTACAAGACAGAGATCAAACAAAAGAACTCTTCTAGTCTTCATCTGCAGCCCATGACCACTCCAGCACACTCAGCTAGGGCCTCCTGCCTGGTGGTAGCTCCTCTCCTCTAGAAGCACCTGAAAACCACAACCCACAATAGGGGTGAGATAAACATCTCAGTAAACTCAGGGTTCTGGGAGATCCTCCCTTACCCTGGTTCACCCCCAAGCACAGACTCATAAACAAATCACAATGAAGCCTAGGACATCATCCTGGCTATCACACATTCCCAGCTATCTGGGTACTAATTGGATGCTATCAGCATCAGAGGTATCCCACCTCATACTGGCTCTCAAGCCATCTCAAACTCGTCTCACAGAGGTACCTTAATATAAGTGTCAACCGCTGGACACTTTCCATACCAGAGAGGCACCGCCTCATCCACTAAAACAAGCATTGCCTGAGTCATCTACTCAGGACTTAAAGAATCCAGATATGGCTCATCTAAGAGGCCCTAGGCTCTCATTCCCTCGGGAAGCCCTCTCTTAGAGATACAACATATCTGTACACAGCCTGGCCTGGGAAAGAACATCCTTACAGGGCAATCACCTTCAGGGCTTTCATATACACTGGCCTGGGAAAAAACATCCACACAGGGCAATCACGTCCAGGACTTTCACAAACACATGCCTGAGAGAGACTATCCACACAGGGAGCTCTCAATCCTCCAGGATTACTCATCAGCTGCCTGAGAGAGACTATCCTCATCGGGAGCTCTCAATCCCTCAGGACTTTCCAGTCAGATACCTGAGAGAGACTATCCATACACAGGGAGCTCTCAATCCCTCAGGATCTCTAATCACCTGCCTGAGAGAGACTATCCACACAGGGAGCTCTCATTCCTCAGGACTTTCAGTCCGCTGCCTGTGTGAGACTATCCACGCCGGGAGCTCTCATCCCACAGGACTTTCAGAAACTGGCCTGAGGATAACCACTCAGGACTTTCATCATCACTGCCTAAGGAGGAATATCCATACAGGGCAATCCATCCTTAGGACTTTAGGCGGAGAGCAGTGGCACCTCCCAAGGAGTATCAGCCATTCCAAGGGAGTCCTCAAACTCTTCCTCTGGCTAGGGAACCTCATCTAGCCCGATACCATTCCAGTATCCTATAGATTCCAGCACTGACCATCTCATGGTCTTTATCTCATAAAGAGTCACAGAACACTCTCATAGTGTTCATCAATCCAGAGGTCCAAGGCCACACACCTGAAGCCACAGGTGCCAAAACACCCTCACACTATCTCAGTGTCTATCCTAGGGTTCATCATTTCAGCCCAGCACACACTAGGCCATCATTTATATTCATATTGCTGGAACGGTCTGAGTCTCACTCCAAGCACCGTTCATCTAGCCTTTCAGGCTCACAACAAATATTATCAACAATAACATGCTACATTGGCCTTTCTCTCCACAGCATGCACATAAACATATATATATATATATAATCAAACATAGCATGCAACCATCACCCACTTGGGTGGCAACCAAGAATAAGGGAATAATCCCTAGAACGATGAGCTTACCTGACAGTTGTGCCTGCAACTTCAGCCTCTTGAACAATGGTCTGCTCTTTGACACCCACAGTGTCAAGCCCTAACAAGGCACACAACCGCACATCACAGACCATTCAAGCAGATAACATGAACAAGCTCATCAAGCAGTCCTCAACTGCCTCTGGGAAAGGAACCTCAGTCCTTTCCATCAACCCAAGTTATCTAACTTAAGGTTCCTCAGGTTCATCCTCTACAAGTTTTTCCATAAACCCTCAGTGGTCTATCTCAGATCAAACATGGCCTCAGAGTCCCCACATACTCAACCCAAGCCATTCACAATGAGCATCACAGCTCTCACAACCCAAATACTCAGGGTTTCCATAGGGCTTGGACGATCTATCTCACCAGACACCGTTCCCATGGCCTCACAGGCACCACAAGCCCATCATTTTGGCTCTTGCATGTCTCAAATCAAGTGACTCAGTCCAAGTCACACATGCCCAACCTAGAGCCAAAACCAACATTCCCCAAATCACTAACTGAAAGTCAATCCTTCCTCCTCTCATGATTCTAAACACATCTCTCAACTAGACCCAGAGCTAATTCTAGCTCTATCACAATTGGGTTACTATTCACCCAAAACCCCAAATCACAAAACAACCAAGGAATCTCGAGTTTCTTACCTCTATGGCGACACAGAGGACCTATGAGACACTCCTCCAAGCTTGGGTGTCCGTGGGTAGCTGCCAATCCTCTCCAAACTCGAGTTCTTCAACTTCTCATGAGAATGGGGTTTCTCAAAGCATGGGTTTTTGGTGAAATGGAGGAAGGATTCCAGCTCACAAGTTATTTCCAGGAGGTTTGATGGGTTTAGGAAGTGTTTAGGGTCACAAAGCAAGGTTATGCGAGCTTGGAAACCTCTCCCATGGCAGAAAGGGCGCTGGGGAAGAAGAAGAGAAGGTTTTCTCTTCTGAAAAAGCGATTTCCCCTTTTATATTGGGCCTGCCAGAGGTCTAGCGCGATCCGCACCACCTCCTGCGCTACCCGCGCCAGCTGCACCGACATTGTGGCGCCATCAGCGCCACACCCACACTACCAGCGTGAACCTGCCAAACCTGTGGCGTGATCCGCGCCACACCTCGCGCCATCCGAGCCAGCACCAACCCAGTTAGCGCCCCCAGCGCCAACTCTAGCGCTCTAGGCGTGAACTTCCAGAGAATCTCGCGCTCTCAGCGCGATCCTGGCGCCCCAGGTGCCACATTCCAGTGAGTCTGGCGCCATCAGCGCCACACCCTGTACAGGGTTTTTTGCTGAAGGATCCCAGCGCTATCAGCGTGGGATCTGGCGCCACCCGCGCCGCAGTGAGGGTCCTTACAAAAAGCATTTGGAAAGTCCTTGTAATTCAACATCACTACAATGCTTACAATGTTAAGTGTCTAGGAAAAATTCATGTCTAATAATTGAATCCTATGTTGATTCTTTCTTAACATTTCCAACACTAACCATCCTAGGAAAAATATATAAATTATGGCATTGGCGCTTACTTTAAATGTATGTGCCTATATAACATATATTGAACATTTATTCAGTTTTATTCTTCTTCTTCTTCTTCCCTTAATGATTGTTCTAGATTGATTAACTATTATTTGATATCAGGAATCAATAGTTTAGTCGACAAACATTCATTTGATTTTGGAACTAAGGACTAATTGAGATTGATTCTAGACACAGGTCAATACCAATTAGGCTTCTTTAAATTCTTAAACATTAATGCTGATAATTTAGATTGATTTGCCAAGACATTGGAAATTAATCTAAAGGACTTAGACTCTTCTGCCTAAGACATTAGGGTTATAATATAACTGTAAATTGAAGATAAATTATCTAAATAACTAGATTAATTGATGTTATTACATTGAAAAAGGGAGAAACCAAGTCTAATCCTAATTGTTCAAACCATCCATTTCTTACAACAATATTGGGATCGTTCTACTACCTTTTTCTTTTAAATTGTTTTTATTCTTGCATTGGTCTTTTATTATTCAAACACAAACCATTGAAAAATACTTTACAAATTCTTAGTCTTTTGATTGAAATTGTCTAGATAACCAATAGTTCTTTGGAAGACAACTTGGACACAAGTTCTAAACACTAATTTTAAACTTGGTTTCACTTGACCACACCAAAAATTCTTAACAATAACCTAAAAAAAATTCAACCCAAACACATTTTTACATTGGGTTGGGTGAACTTGTTTAAAAAAAAATCCCAATACTTATTTTTTTAAAGTAAAAATCACTCAATCCTTATACTAGTTTATTAAGACCAACCAACTTTAACAAATATAAATTTATAAGTTTTTCAATATATCCTTACATAGCATTAAAAAAAACAAGGGAAAATATATTAGAAAATCCCCCCCCCCTTCGCCACTCTCCCCCTCCATTCCCATTAGGAACTATGAAACATGCATTTTTCAAAAGGATCACTTATGCATTATTTAAACACACTTTCTGTTACACAACATTTGTTGCTAGAATTCATATAGCTAGTTTGATCAAATTCATAATGTAATTGGAAATATCACAAGCTAGCAAGCTACTTGATTAATTTGTTGATACATTTATAGACACACATTGATTTAGATTTATATCATGGTAATTAATTTAGAACTGAAGAAATGAGATTAATCTTGAATGGCCTAAACCCATGTTGAAGACTTGCTTGCCATATTTTCTCAATGCTAAACATGACATTTCCGCACTCATTGATGTTCCAACCTTCTAAGGCATGCAATATTCCAGCGACACGCCATGCACTCATCACTCTTCTTGGCAGCCAGTTCTGTTGCATAATGAAATTCGTTACTTATGAAATTAATTTTGACACCAAAATGCATAAAAGCATAGTGAAAAATTATACATATGGAATATATATATATATATATATATATATATATACATATATATAAAAGCTTACCTCACAAGAGTCCACATTCACTAAAGAGGGGGGAGCTATCATGGCTGGTATGCTATTGTAGAAGCAGTCTTTGCGAAGTGTCTTTGGAGGGAATTGGGAAATAGGTATGAACAATGATCCTTTTGGTGCCTTTTTTTGTTCAACCTCATTACATTGATCTCCTAATAGCCATATCTGCAAATTCAAATGAATCCATGATTTCAATATTTTTTCTCCAAATTATTTGAATTGAAATTATCCAATATAAAGAAAGAGGTGTATTATTAAATGATTAACTAATATTGTGTTAGTCTAAATAAAACTAGGCTTGGATAATTTAAATAAGATTTTATATTTAAATCTTTTATTTGAAAAAAGATCATAGAAATAATTTTTTTTAATAAAGATAGTCAATCGAGTTCTAAACAAAGTAAATAGATAGTTGATACTTATAAGATGAAAAGAAAAGTTAGAGGGATTTACCTTTGCAGTATAGGATCCTGGGAAAACTAAGTTCTCTTTGGACTCACTGGGGATCCTTAATTGAAGTTTGTCATATTCATCCTTATACATAGTTGTAACCTAAAAAATGATTTCATTTATCAAGAAGAGGTACGTAAATAGATGAAATGGGCTAAGTACTTTTTTTTTTTTTACTTTGAGGTCGTGAGTATTAAGTGTAAAGAAAGTAAAATAGAAATATCACTCCAACTAACTAAAGGTGTCACTCCAATGTATCATTGGTTCTAGTAACATCCAGGTCAGATTTTTAAGTAAGATATGATTGATGAAGAAAACTCCAATAAAACTAACCAAATAGATTCTCTAACAAATACAAATGATTACCAGTAAAAACATAAATATTTCACATCAATATTATGATGAAAAAAATAACAATTTCTCTTACCATTTTAATCAACAAAAATGAAATTGTACCCAACTATTCTACTTAGACGATTGCAATGCAACTTATTGGATGACTGACATATATATATATATATATATATATATATATATTATGCTAGCAACTTATCTAATGATTATTTGGACTTAAATATTAAAAAAAAAACTTTTGGTTGATCTAAACAAATTCCACACATTCCGAAACTTCAAACAAGTCTATTGAAAATTTGGTTTGAGGCACATAATGCCTCTGTGTAATTATACTGTGGGTGGGTGAGATTTCGGCTATGAACTATTTATGATATTGTCAACCGTGTGATGTAGTACTAGAAGGACATGTGCAAAGTAGGATACAAGCATTTGTATTTGGTACTTCGAGTACCCATCTTATATATAAATATATATACCTTTTGGCTGAAAAAAAAAAGTCTATTGAAAATTTATAATTTAATAAATAATAAAAATTTTGTTATATGGGGGCATTAACAAATAATTATGGAATAATAACAAATGAACAACTCATTGACATAGCTAACTCTAATTATTTGTAGTATGAATAATGATACACAAACTACAATTTATTTTAAACATCCTACTAATATTTTTCATTTTTTTTATCTCTTTTTATTACCACATTATCAATCTTATATCACATCTATATTTTTATCTCTTTCCTTTTTCTCTCTAGGTGTATGATAACATATTGGGTGTGTGTCAAACATTTTTTCTTATAATATAAGAAATAACTAAAGAAATATAAAAAATAGTGAAGAAAATAATGCTTAATTATAAGGTACCTTTTGTTGTAATAATTACGAAAAAAAAACAAATTAAACATACCTTGGTTCCCCTTTCACATAAAGCACTCACAATGGCATATGAAACCTTATTAGGTTCTCCACAAATAAGCACTTGGCTTGCTTCTTTAGGAATGCTGTTAAGAACAATAGCTACAACTAAGCTACTGCCATCCACAATTTTTATCTTAAGCTCGGGATATCTTTTGATGTAAAGTTCACCATATTCATTGAGCAAATCTCTCTGAAATCATTGATCATGTGCTCTCATTAAATCATTGATTTAAGCATACTATGATGAACAAAGCAAAATTGAACATATTTTATAAAATGAACATAGGTTTATTAGATAAATGCTAAATAAATAGATTCTATCTAAATTCATGGAAGTAGTGATTTATTAGAGATTGCAATGTTGTGTGGTCACTTTAAATCTATAAGTATGGTAATATTGAATGCTTAATTGCTTGTAGAGGTTGACAATTTTTTCTAGCTCAGGTTTGAAAGAAAAAAACTTACTTGAAAATATATGTATATCTTTATAATGAAATAGTAATGAGAATTTTTTTTTTATTATATATGGTTGTGCCTAACATAATGGAGATGACATACAAGGTCGATGAAACAAATTATAATGTGGAAGCATTAGTTTTATATAAGTTTTTGTCAAAATAATTATATTGATGGATACTTCGTACCAATTGTGACCTAGAAAAAATTGGAAATATGAAAACATGGTTGTGAGAGTTGAAAAGGTAGTGAAATGTTTTAGGGTTTTAGGATTTTAGGGTTTGGTTCACAGGTGAAGGATGACCATGTCACCAAAAGCACGACCTAAATGGAGGTGGCTCACGCTTTCATGCATCTTGCGCAAAAGCTATTTGGCACTGAAAAGCTCACCAAAAAAGTGACGATGATCGGCAAGAAAAGCCACTAGAGAAGAAGAAATGGTCATCATAAGAAGGGTAACCAGCAAAAGGGCTCACATGGATGTAGAAACAAGGGGTTGGAAGAAGGAGGACAAGCATAAAGGTCCAATGGAAACTAAAAAAATAAATGAAAAAAGAAGGACAACAAGCAAAAGGGCTCACCAGAGATAGTGAATCCTCGGTGAGATGGTTTTCCGTAATCCTTCAATTAGGCTTGGATACCATATAAAAATAGGAGAAACAAATGGATATTCATTTGTAAACCGTATGTCTATCTAAGAGATGTAGTTTCCCTTAAATGGGATATGTTTCCCCTAAATGAAATCCGAAAATATCAATTTACAAGAAATGAGATATGTTTCTTGACTCTCAACAATCTCATTAGCTTCACTACTTTACCACAAACTACACAATCTTTTATTGGGCAGTCTACACAACCTTTTCTTGGGCAACCTACACATCCTTCTATTGCCCAATCTGCATAACCTTTTCTTGGGTAATCTACACAACTTTCTCTTGGGCAATCTGCACAGCCTACCAGCCCCTATATTTCCTCCACAGGAAGCCCACATGACTGTTCTAATATTGGTCCATCAAACAACCAAGTAGATGTTGCATAAGGTGATGGTTCACATGTAGTAGCAACACCATCTATAGACAATGATGGGCATATGTGGATTCGTCCAGGACCACATAACACGTAAGTATATATTTACAACTTTTTACCTTTGGTTTAGTAATAAATTGTATGCTTGTGACTTCTTATTTAAAATCTTTTTGATAGGTTTGACCCTTCTATTATGCTCACATGTGACATTACAAGAATTATAAAAGGTAAGTTTGAGGGATGTTGGAAGAGTTATGGGGAGGTGAATAATCATAATCAACAATTAGCCAATTTATGGTATAAGGAGTTTAAGTTACAAAGGGCAATTAAAATACATGTTATTATATTTTCCTTTTGTCAAATTGCACACTTATAATATCTTGAAATGAACTTACAAGTTACATTATTTGAAATGTAGAGAAAATATAAATGGCTTCTTGAACATGAGAGACAAATGAAGAAGTCATTTGATCATAGCCTCTAATGGTTATTCAAATGTGATGTATAGGGTAAGAAAGAAAGTTGATAATAGTAATTAGATTCCTATTCAAATGCATAAACAATTAGAAGAAAAGTGGAAGGATATTGATTGGAAGGAAAAGGAAAAAGTTAACAGTGACAATATAAATTCCTTTGATGGATCATTACACACAGGAGGATTGATTCCTACAACTGAACATTACCAGAGAATTTGTATTGTTTTATGAATATATAATGCATTATATTTTAAATAGCTCTAATTTACATTTTTTATTTGTTAAAAACTTTTGTAGATAAGAGTCCAACATGTTGGGAGCTATTTCAAAGGATCCATACAATAAAAGGTGATAGATCAAAGTGGGTATCCTCCAAATCAAAAAGGATTGTTGTAAGTCACATGTCTTCATAAGCTAATTGGGCATATAGAGATAACATGTGGAACTAAATATTTTGATATAAAAATATGGGTTTAGGGTTTAGGGTTGTGAAATCTATGGTTTACTTTATTGTGCAATGATGTGGTTGGCTGGAATTGAACTTGGATGCATATTGTTTATTGTGTTCATATGTTGGCTGGAATTATAATATTTTTAAGTATAATTTCTGTTTTCAGCTGCCTTTCTCTAATTTTTACTAAAACTAGGTTTTGGTCTTGTGATTAATGTATGATGAGTATTTTTAATTATGTTAGTTTACATGCATGTTTAACTTTTATGTCTAAACCTCTCACCAATAAAATATGAAGCAACATTTTGGTACTCCTACAATACCTGCTCCTTTAGCAGTTATTATTCGTAATTGGGCAATTTTCTTTGAATTTTATGTAAACAATTAAAATCTTAAAGATATAACAATTAGTAGAAACTTTTATTTTCAGGGAGAGTATCAAAGGCAGGTTGCTGAGAGAGATCCAATAGAGGTAACAGAGGATGATGTTTCAAGTAAGTCGTTGGATGATGATATTTTCTATAACATTGTTAGAGGTATGGACAACAAGGGATGTGTATACGGTTTAGGTCCAGAGACTGCATAATTCAAACACTTTGAATATGAGTAGATGAGGAAATAAATTTCCAGTTTATCAACTAAGAACTAGAACCTTAAGGAGCGCTTGCAAACACATGAGGACTTGATATGTTCATCTCAAGAGGAGTCACATTTAGTTCAAGAGCAATTACTTCAATTAATCATGGAGAAATCTTCTCTCGGAAATTTATCGTTTCAGCCTCCATGTTATCTTCCCTCCCCTCCACCTCCTCATACAAACCAAGATAACCCACAAGAAGATAAATGAATTTATTGACCTTGGTGAAGAGTAGATTGTATTTTTTGTTAACTATACTATGTTGAACTTGGTTTTTACTTATTGAATATTAGTAGATGAAAATTGATCTCGGTGTAGATTTATTATTTTTTTATGTTATTAATATTATAAAATAATAACTTTGTATTTAAAAATTACATTTATTAAAATTTGGAACATATTTTTCATACAAAATTATTTTGGATAAATATTTAAAACTTGGAAAAATTATTAATAATTTCGTCACAAAAATTGAGGGATTTGATTCCCTCTATATTAGTGAAGTATAAATTATCTAACTATTAGTGATGGATACTATATTTTTCTCTATTAGAGAAATTACTTTTATCACTAATAGTGACATATCACAAGTCTGTCTCAAAATTTCGTCATAAATTGTGACAAATATATATTTCGTACTTGTTTGATGGGGATGTATTTTGTAGTTAATATGGAAGAAAATTAATTACTTCTCTATTAGCAATGTACATAATATGTCATTAACAATTACGGAACATATTACTCACTCTTTCCGATGAATATGTATGTTTTTAATTCAATTAATTTTGACAATTTGTGATGACATTGTTATGGAATTGTTCCGTTGCAATTTCATCTGTGATGGAATCAATTTTCCTTCACTAACATTTTTATGATGCCCCTTTTAGTGACAAATTTGATCCGTCAACAAATCCGGAATATATATTTGCCCCTCCCTAATAATTTAGAGAAGAATTTTGTGTGTTTCTAAGTCTTAATTTTTAAAGATGAGCTAACCCATGGATTGACCCTATTCTACTTGACCTTGTGGACCAATTTGTCTTAGCCCATATGGGTCATGACTAAATGGATTAGGACACCCATTTGATAACTTTATTTAACAAACTTAAATTTGTCCTTTAGATATAACGTCATGGACGATAAAGCGGGATAATTGTGATAGCTTGGCCCATCAAGAATTTGGGATACAAGAATCAAAGATAGATCCTCATTTCGATGTACATAGTGACAATTGGAAAGATCTAAATTTGATTAGGGATAATGGTGTGGGAGCAACCATGAATGAAGGGTAATTGAGGAAAAAAGTTAAGGAATGAAAGAACTATTTATTGATATATGCCATATTATGAGTAGAGCAAAATGGAGTTTATCAATATTTCTAAATGAACATACATAGTTTACATACATGGATGTCGAACAAAAAAAAATAATAGCCTAATAGAATGATAGAGTTCAAACCAAAGAAATTGAATTAGTTAACCAATTATTTAACAATTAATATAATTGATCAGTTTAAGTTATTAAATAACATGTAGACATAGAGTTCAAACTAAAGAAACTGAATTAATTAACCAATTATTTAACTATTAATAGAATTGATCAGTTTGAGTTATTAAATAACATATGTTTGAGTTATTAATAGAATTGATCAGTTAAATAATTTTGGATTAACGAAAAAAGTTTTCAAGTATTATCTATATGATAGAAACTTTAATCCAACTAATGAAAATTATCAAATAAAAATCATTTTAAAAAAATAAAGGGACTTGCCTGATTTGAAAGACCTAGACTTAAAACCTTTACTTTGCTTAACTCAGCCTGAAGTATTGCTTCTTCTATAAGTTTGTTCAATGTCTCACTTTGCCATTTGAAAAGATACTGTAAAAGTGTAAAAAAGAAACAAATATTATCTACAGGAAATATTATTCCTCCTCAGAAATGAAAAATAATGTTACCCAAAACTTACTTGTACATGGAATCTTGGTATAACCCATGATTGCAAATTGAGCATTTTGAAAGCATTCCTCTCGATAACAAATGTTTGACCGTAAAACCAAGTCACGAGAACAGACCAAAGTGTAAAAGGCCACATCAAGTAGAGGTACCATGTAAAAGATTGAGGTCTAGAGGCTAAGGAAGCAAATCCCAACCTTAAGTGATAGATGGACTCGGGGGTTGTAAGGTGTGTTAGATGCACCACATCGACTAATCTTTCTTCTCTATTTAACGCTATCTCATATGTTGTGTTTGTACTCTTGTCCATGGTACCATAAATGTAATCATAAATAGGCATGAAGAGTGAGTAATTTGTCCGAAATTGGGTATGATGCAGTGAATGGAACCTGTTATAAACCAAATGTAATTAATTTACTCATGTTTTATTAATTTTTTCATTTGTTAACATGAGTTTCAATGAATAAACAAGGCATTATTTTGTTTCTAACATGAATTTAAATGAAATATATTGACAATATAAACAAAAGTTATTTTATAATTCAATCATGGATTATCATATAACTGAAAATATTGACTTGTGTCATAATTATTTTTCAGTAAAAAAATGTCAATTAATTTTAAAGTCATATCTAAAATAAAATCAAATTGCGTAATAGTTTAAATATTTTGCACTTATAGCATATTAGACTTAAACTCTCCTAACATAGATAATTGACTAAATATTGCATCACTAATTAATTAAGCAAAATTTTAAGTATTTAA
>PYAF01001378.1:919215-945858 GCA_007407185.1 Glycine tomentella | reverse complement strand
GAGGTGGCAGATATTGTTTCCTTCTTTATTTGCTCTTAAATTCCCTCTTTTTGGCCTGCAAATGATCAATTGGTATTAAAGTGCCTTATGTAACACAAAATATTAACTATGCCTAATTTCTAGGGCTATTTTCTAACTATTCAATACAAATATGACCTAAAACTAAGCTATTATTAAGATGTGTTTGCAACACATCAATACATGGAGAATGGACAAGCACCTGGTCTATTTGCGAAGTTTCTTCAAGAGCATGGGATTGTTGCCTAGTACACTATGCTTGGTTCTCCGGATCAGAATGGTGTGGAAAAAAGGAAGAAACTGAACCTTAATACACATGGTGCGAAGTATGCTTAGTAATTCCAAGCTTCCTAAGTCATTGTGGACTGAAACACTGAAGACGGCAATGTACATATTGAATCGAGTTCCAACTAAGGTTGTCCCAAAGACACCATTTGAGTTATTTAAGAGTTGGAAACCGAGTTTGTAACATATACACGTTTGGGGATGCCCGCCTAAAGTGAGAATATATAACCCACAAGAAAAGAAGCTTGGCCCAAGGACCATTAGTGAATACTTCATTGGATATGTTGAAAGGTCTAAGGAATACAATTTTTACTGTCCATTTCATAGTACAAGGATTGTGGAATCAAGAAATATTAAATTTCTTGAGAATGACTTGATTAGTGGGAGAGATCAATCCAGAAATTTTGTTTATGAGAAAGATCATTCAATTACTCAACCATCCACTTCAAGTCTTATATTGGTTGTTATTAACAATACCCTTCCAGCTCAACCGGGTGTTGTGCAACTTATCATTTAAGATCCACAATCTGTTGATAATCTAGTAGATATCAAGTTGTTCATGAGGAGTAAGAAGAAATTTTTGATCAACCAATTGAACTACAAGTTCCTCAAGAAGATAATGAAACAACATTAAGGAGAACTACTAGAATAATAAAATCAGCGATACCAAGTGACTTTGTTGTGTATCTATAGGAATTTGACTATACTATTGGAGCTGAAAATGATCTTGAAACATTTTCACAAACCATGAGTTCTAAAGAATAAAACTTGTGGTATGATGCTACGAAAGATGAAATGAATTCTATGGCATCAAATGGAGTCTAGGATCTTGTTCAATTGCTTGATGGTGCAAAGGCCATTGGATGTAAATGAGTCTTTCTAAAAGACTCATTTAGGCAACATTGAGAGATATAAAACAAGACTCGTTGCCAAAAGGTTTAATCAAAAGGAAGGAATCAACTACAAGGAGACATTCTCTCCTGTATCTAAGAAAGATTCTCTTCGCATCATTCTGGCACTGGTTGCACATTTTGAATTAGAGAGTTGCAACAAATGGATGTGAAAACAACTTTTCTCAATAAAGACCTAGAGGAAAAGGTTTATATGAAACAACTTGAAGGATTCTCCTTTACTAAGGGTGAGCAATTGGTATGCAAGCTTAAGAAATCTATATATGGATTAAAACAAGCCTCCCGTCAGTGGTACTTAAAATTTCATGACGTTATTTCTTCATTTGGTTTTGTAGAAAATGTCATGAATCATTGTATATACCATAAGGTTAGTGGGAGCAAAATTTGTTTCCTTATTTTATATGTAGATGATATTTTACTTGCAACCAACGATAAGGGTTTGTATTTGAGGTGAAACAATTTCTCTCTAAGAACTTTGATATAAAGGATATGGGTGATGCCTCTTCCGTTATTGGCATCAAGAGACAGAGTAAAAGGTGTTTATTGTTTGTCTCAAGAGCTCTATATTAACAAAGTTTTGGAAAGATTTAGAATGAGTAATTGTTAAACAAGTGTAGCTCCCATTATGAAGGGTGACATGTTTGATTTAAGCCAGGACATCAACATTAAGTATCTAGCCATAAGAGAACGTGCTAAAGATAATATAGTGGTTATTGAGTACATTAGCACTTGGTTCCCATACGTGATTTTCATTGTAAGAATGATATTAAGAAACTCTATTGTGATGTTTTTTTTCATTCAGTTTATGTGCATCTACAGTTATTTATTCTGAGAAACATCAATTAAGTTTGGACCTAGAATAAACATTGTGTTTATTCATTAAGTTGTATGGGCTTGAGAAATATAATGCAATGTAATACATGGAAGGTACTACTCATATATATTAGAGGAACTATCGCCATGATTCATGTATTTTATTTCTCATTAAAGTGTATGATAAGATATGTGGACCAAGTGGGAGAATTTTGATTTATTTTCTATTGATTGACTAAATCAAAACCATGTAAGGTGATCCACTAATCTTATCTTCTTAGGAATAAGTTGTTGCTAATCTTATCCCTTATCTTTTTAGGAATAAGTTGTTGCTAATCTTATCATCTAATTTTATCTCTTATTTTTAGCAACTAAGCCCACATTTTATGCATATAAAAAATAACCTCTTTAATGGGAAGAGGTTATAAAAAGAGATGTGCACCATGGCCAGGGTCCCTGTGCTTGCTATCTAAAAAATCTCAATACACCATCAGTGAGTGATAGTGAAAGCATAGGGACCTTGGTCATGGTGCACTTCTCCTTTTATAACCTCTTCCCATCAAAGAGGTTATTTTTTATATGCATAAAACGTGGGCTTAGTTGCTAAAAATAAGGGATAATATTGGATGATAAGATTAGCAACAACTTATTCCTAAAAAGATAAGGGATAAGATTAGCAAAAACTTATTCCTAAGAAGATAAGATGAGTGAACCACCTTAAGTGGTTTTGATTTACTCAATTAATAGAAAATAAACCAACAGACAATACTAAAACCTAAAGTTGCGTTTGTTATGAAATACATTATAGGACAAAGAGAATAGTACAAAATAAATATTTGAGTTACAAGACAATTTTTTTATTATGCGCATTGTTTGATTAACAATGGACAACACAAGCATAATAATATAAATTTACTAAAATATTCTTTTTAATATTAATTATCTTAATATAATTTACATTATTATTATTATAAGCTAATAGATAATGTGAATTTGAAATATAAGACACAATATCATTATTGCAACTAGCAGATAATAGACGAGAAAAAAGAAAGAGGTGGAAGTATGCGTATCTTTAGAATACTTTGTATGTAACACACCAACATTTTGAGTATTAGTATTATACTATAAGGAGAACTCTTATTAGGACCCTTCTATTATATTTTATGTAAATATTTGTTGTTATTATTCGTGTATTATTGGTTTTGTCCTAAGCATGTATTTGTCTTATGATAGTGTGTGTGTGTGTGTGTGTTTTATACACGTGTGTATTTTATGTATATTATTATTATTGTTGTTGTTATCTTTATTATATTATATTTGGTTTTATAAGAGTATTATGTTAACGTCTGATAATTAAAATGCTTGAAAATTGTCTAAGTTTATTGTTCCTTTCATGCTGACAACTAGTCCGTTTGAGGTGTTGTTGGAAATTTGTTGAAAAACTACAACTCATTCATAAACCTTAGAAACCAAAATCAACTTCTATCTTAGAGAAAATCAGTTCCAAAGTAAGTCACCTGATCATGAAAAAGGCTATAAGTCCCACATTGGACAAAATAACCTGGTGAACCAAGGTTGTCGAATCGCAATACATATCGTGAATCGTTCAGCTGTGTTTTATATCGTGAATCATGGATCTATCGAATCGTAAGATTCAGAAACAAATTAAAAATAAATTAAAAACATATAATACTATATAAATCCAAATTAAAAAAATCAAAATACCAAAATATATAAGTAACCAAATCTAAAACCAGTTATTCTCATATTAATTAAATTTCAAGACTAATATTATCACTACTATCACTATATCTAGTCCTTCATTCTCTTCATTAGTAGAGTCATTTGACTCATCTCCCATATCTTGTTCAACAATTTGAGATCCTTTTCTGTTATCAATCCTGTTGACATTATCTTGTATGAAGATGCCTTTGCCTTTATCATTCTTGTCAACTTGAAGATTTCGAGGACCTAAAAATATAAATAATGTAAATAAATATATTATATAAGGTATTTGATTAAAAAAATAATATTATATATGCAAATATACCTCTCTTTCTCTTTTTGCTTTGGTCTCCTTCATCAACGTCGAAGCACTCATGAACATCCATCCAAGATTCCTTATCCATTAGGCAAGGCTCCTTTTGCTCAATAATCCATTCCTCGCCAGAATCTAAATTTGATAAGCAAATAGGATCATATGTGTCTCCTTTTTCCTCCCTTTGTTTTTTCCTAGTTTCTAGTTGAAGGTTGTATTTAACAAACACAAGAGCATTCAACCTTTGTTGCTTTAAACGATTTCTTCTCTTAGAGTGAATTTGATCAAACACACTCCAATTTCTCTCGCACCCTGTAGCACTGCAAGTAAGGCTTATGATACGAATAACTATTGTTTGCAGCTCTTTGCAGTCACCTCCAAAACTATTCCACCATAAAGCTAGCAAAACAAATAATAATTGAAAAATAAATATTTGTTTGATGACTTAATTTTTAATTTTAAAAAAATCAAAACATTAATCTGATCAATAAACAAAATTAAATGATTACCAGGTTGCTTCCTAGCTCTAGTTGCAATTGCTAAACTATTTCCAAAGAGTCCTTCAACCCTATCAACTTTCTCAATTTGAGAATCAATTGTGATCCTTGTTTCAATATTAGGACATCTTCTCCAGTGTCTTCCATAAGCCAGTTTTAACCTCACGATCTGGGTTAAACTTTGAGTCATAGAGGAACCTATATAATTATTATAAATTTAGAATAAGGCTTAATAATAAATCATATATCAAATATAAATAATTTTATAAAAAAAAATTTATAAAAAAAAAACTGACTTTGGCTTAAGAAGTTGTAAATCCCAACGCTTGTCAATGATTTCCCATACATCCTTATATATCTTTTCCTCATGATTAAAACTCTTTGCTATTTCTTCCTTTGCTCTATCCATAGCCTCATAAATGTATCCTATTGCAGGTTTTGAATCACCATCCACAAGTCTGAGAACTTTCACAAGAGGAGACACAATTTTCAAGCAATAACTATTGATTTCCAAAACCTTTTATCAACCAAAACAACATTTTCTTCAAATTTGGCTTCCGGCCCAAAGGAATAAGCATTATTAACCCATTTTTCAGATGTAAACATAGATTGAAGTGTAGTCTTTTGTTTCAAAATTGACTGCATTGTCAAATATGATGTAGCAAACCTTATTATTGCTGGCCTAGCTAACTCTTTACCTTTGGAAAAGGTTCTATATAAATTCAACACCCATGTGTGCCTATAAATGAAAGTTGTAATTTTCTTTGCTTTCCAAATGGTATTATAGAACACTGTAATGCCACCAATGTCTTCTAAAATCAAATCAAGACAATGGGCTGCACAAGGTGACCAGAAGGGTTGCTTTCTTTTATCCATCAACTTTTGTCCCGCAGATACAAGGATTGAAGCACTATCTGTCACTACTTGAACAACATTCTCTTCTCCAATTTCCATCACCATCTCATCAAGTAATTCAAACATTTTTTCATCATATTTAATAAAACTACTTGTATCAATAGATTTTATAAAAATAGTCCCTCTAGGACTATTAACAAGAAACTTAGTAAGAGATCTACCTTTTCCACTAGTCCATCCATTTGACATCAATGTACAACCAGTTTTCTTCAATTCCAGCTTATATTTATCCAAACTAGCATGGACAAGATCAACTTCTTTCTTCAAATATGACACCTTCACTTCATGATAAGATGGTGGTTTTAAGCCTCTACCATATTCTCTAATAGATTTAACCATATTAATAAATAATGGACTTTTCACTAAATTAAATGGCAATGCATTGCCATATATGCATCTACAAATATCCCGAACCACTAAATCTCTATCCTTCACCATTGAATTTATAGTTTGTTGTTTCAAAGAAGATGAGCCACCTCCACTTTTTCCTTTTATCATAAAATTTTCCACGCTTCCTTTTTTTTTGTGAATCTTTATCATCAAAGCACTCTAGTTCATCTTCTTTGCTTGCATCCTCTAATACTTTTTTAAACAAATCTCTTATGTCTTTTGGCACTTGTTGGCATGGAGCAACTTCTTTGTGTGTTCCAGCAAGATGATGCTTCATTCTAAATGCTCCTCCCCACATTGTTTTTGGACAATAGTTACATTTAACATTTAACCTATTGCCAAGGGACTTACAATGATCCCAAGTTATATCCTTTTCTTTTAGAGATTTTTTCTTTGGAGCCATTTTTGTTTCTATGATAGAGAAAAAAATAATTAAATATACAATAAGCATATCAAGTTGAATATAGTGGGAACGATGAAGAACTCTAAAAATTGAGAAGATAACAGCAGGGACCACAATTGAATAATTAAATATATTAATTATTAAATTGAACTGCTGAAGAAACAGACTTTTAAGAAATACTACTACTCAAATCATCCGATAGTTATTATGTCAAAGTTTCAATATCAGAAATCAACGTCATAGAGTTGGCAAAATCTACTCATTATGAAATGCTCTGTTCCATAATATGCCCTTCACTTTTTTAGTTTTTACTAGTTTCACGCATGTAATAGGAAGGACTTCTATCAATAATTCAAACCAGAAAGCACCTCTAAATGACTTGGACCTATTACTGAAATCCCGGACATGCACCACATAGTAGATTAAACTGACTTTGTAGTATGCACTTGTTGACTTTGCAATTTGCACTTTAATTTAATATAAAATAAAAATAATAGCTTAAACTGAATATAGTGGGATTGTGGGAACGATAATACAATATAATATACTGAATAGTGAATATAGTTTAAAGCCCTATACCATTAGTCCATCACACAATAGTGAATATAGCTTTAATTTTAAAAGGCTTTTGATATAGTGGGAACATACTCTGCAAATCATAAAGCCTTATACCATCAATCTATCACACAATGACAGCTTACAACACATTTCATATAATACTACAGCTGGACTAACTCAGAGCACTAAAATATAGCTTAAACGTACTCTTCTTCTTCAAAGCTTCTCTTCAACTCTCTGTGCATTCACTGCGTCATTGCGTGTTGCTTCTTCTCTATGTGTCATTGCATCATTGGCCTTGCTTCTTCTCTGCAACTTCTCTTTCTGCAAGTTGCTTATTCTCTACAACTTCTTTGTGCCTCACTGCATCGCGCCGTCGCCTTTCTTCACTGTGAGTCACTGCCTCGCCTTTTCTCGATTTCTTTTTCTTTCTATTCTTTTCGGTTTTATCTTCCAACTCCGTGACTCTTTGTTTTACGTTTTTCATCTTCCAACTCCACGACTATTGGTTTTATTTTTTTAAAATTTGAATCGAAAACTCCTCTACGATTCACGATTCAGTTTCGAATAGTACGATTCCACGATTCAGTGTTGTGATTTAGCTTCAAAACGATTCAGTGCTCCAGTTTGTATCATTTTTGGACTGTATTGGATCGAATCGCATGATACTATTATGTATCGTGCGATACTAACAACACTGTTGTGAACCCTTTTCTTCCCCTATATATAGATGAGACCAACAAGCCTTATATGCACCAAAGGATTAAGTGGGCTTAGCGTTAGGTGCGGAGTCCCTCAAAGTTGCACCAAAGAATTAAGTGGGCTTAACGTTAGGTGCGGAGTCCCTCAAAGTCAATATTTTTATATTTCCCCTTTGAGTTTTCAAACTTAGGAAATTTAGACGACTTGAGATTGTGTTTTAAATCACAACCAAGTTTTTGCCATAGTAAAAGTTCTCGTAGATATTGTGGTGGATGAAGCCATTGAGTTAATGCATTATTGGGAGTGGTCGCGAGATTGTATTCTTTTTCCTCGTTGACGAATTGATTTATTTGAAGATAAGGGGAATGAGTTCTCTCTTTTTCTTTTGATGTATGAGTGGTAATGAGCCATGGGTAGATTGTGTGATCTTAGGTGTATGATTATAATTAGTTTATTTTCTTGGATGGGTTGTGAATACCTTAAAGCACTTTTTTTATATGATTTGGGTGAATTTGATTGTTTGATATTTTGATGTTTTCCATTTTGATATTTTTGAAATTGAATTTGATAATTGATGTTGAATGCACATATTGATTTTATGATAGAAAATGTTAACATAGAACATAAAAAATGTACTTAAATGATAAAATTAGACTTTGTGTTTTGCATAAGAGTTGTAGCCTTGGATGAGATCTAGCTAAGGGATTTGATTTCACTGAAAAAAGATTTATATAACTCCAGATATTGCAATTTTAGTGAGTAAATATTAAGTTGCTAGAATTATGCAGTCAATTTGTATATTTCCTAATTTTAGGTTTCCAAACGATTTAAAGGGATTTTGGGGTCAACATAGAAGTTGTAGATAACTGTCTTATCTTGCTACATATATAAGAACCAACTTAACAAGATTAGTACAACTCTAGACATGATTATTATACTCTATGAAGGTCATAGTATCGTAAGAGGAAAAATGAGTATGTAATATTGATATCATAATGAGTGGTAGTACGATGCATGACGTTTATACTTATGATTTGACAAATGAAGTGATGTGATAATATTGTTGTGTAAATGAGTGAAAGTGTCCATTGATATTGTGAATGAATGCATCATGTCAACAAGTATATGTGAAAGTAATCTACCATGATATGTTGTATATGTTGTGAAAAATGTTAGAAAAACCTAATCTCTGCATGATAGGAATCTCTAAGAGAATTCGAAATAAATCATGTGCATATTGTCTATGAACTATGCATCATATTATGCATGTGTTTTGAAGTGAAGGACGTTTATGAACCTAACCAGTGAGGTCATGAATGAGTTGACATATGATTATAACCTTGGGAGTACAACGGTTTGGAATCTCCGTTAAACTCATGTTGATCTCATGAGTTGGAGTATCCTTGCAAGGTGATGCGAACCATTTTTCATGGATCACAATTCAACATCTTAACATACCCAAAAATTAAAGGAAAATTTTGTAGAAGAAAAGGAAAATTGTATTGAGGTGAGAAATGAGAATGAGGAATGTCACAATCCCTAAGGATTGATAAGTTAAGGAGAATTCGCCATAAAGAATAAGAATTATGTTATAAGAATTTAGGATTCTACACAAGAACCAAGAGAGAACAATTCTTTCAACCTAAGCACAAAGCTAAATTTTGATTTCATCAAAATCTAAGTGTCTTCATTGATAAAATTGTGAGATACATATAGCTGCCCCAAGGCATGCCAAGAGTTCTTACTAGTACTTAAACTCTTAATGGCAAAATTTATTCCAAGTTAGTGGTTATTAAAATATCTGGAAGTAAGCCAACAACCAGTAATATTATTCCTGAGTAAAAATTACAAAACATAGAAAAATAAACTTCAGCCCATTATTTTGATAAAAAAAAAAACCCAAACGAAAATATTGTGCCCAAATGACAAATCAGAGTTATTCTTGGGTCTTTTCTTCAAGTTAGCTCATTTTCTATTTCCTCAAGCAGCTGACCAATTTGGGTTTGGGCTTCACGTTTTCCATTTCAGATTAGGCTTCATTTTCCATTTGCTTAACATGTATTCTTGTGATTAGTTCATCAAATCCATGCTCCTAAGTTGGTCCTCATCACAAGGCTAGCACACCCTAACATGCCATCATCTACATGGACTCACAGACTACATTCACAATGTTTTTCAAAATGGTGCCACATGCATATGAGTCTATGGGTCTAATATACATCACATTTCATGTGTGACTTTGTTTATGGAATGTATGATTTGGATGAGGCATGCTTATGTTGTGGAACGTAATTGTTTATAAATGTACCTTGTATTTTTATAACTTTCTTAATGTTTTAAATTTATTGTGAGATGTATCTCACTCTTCGTCTCTTTGTCTTGTTTGTGCTTAGGGCTGAATGTCACCCTTGTAGGTGAGTCTCTGTAAGGTTATGATGATGTTACATGAGAGACTTAAGTCTTCACTTTATATTACTATTAATTTTAGGGTTATGAATGCTTTGAAACAATGTAACAATATAACACTGAAAATATAATGAACACTTATGCAAATAAACAAGAGAGGGGTGAATTGGTTTTATCTCAGAGTTTAAAATTTTTCTTTCAAAAATTTCTAACAGCGGAAGACTTTCAAAAGGATCTTTATCTTTCAAAACCAATTTGAAAATCAATTTACTTCACCAATCAAACCACTCTTGTGTTGTAACCAGATTTGTATAATGAACAAACTCTACACTTCAAGAATATAATGAAATACAAACAAAATCTTAAAACACACAAGATTTATACTGGTTCACCTCTCAACCCCGGAGACTACATCCAGTTTTCTTCTAACCAAATCTTGGTCAGAGTTCCACTATAACAAATATTTGTTCTTTACAAGCTTACAACTGATCTCTCTTACTCACCCTAGGTAAAATTCAAAATCTATACCCTATAGACTTTTCAAAAGACCAAGAACCAGAGATCCCCTCTATGTTCTTCCCACTAGAAAACCTTTCTAGTAAAAGCTTTAAAGAATACAAATGTTATATGGAAATACAACACAAAAACAAAACAAATATCAAACAAAAATATCAAGCTTAAAGTTCAAGAAGGATATCACCTTTTAATCCTCAACTAATTCAATGATATGAATGATTCAAACAACCTGAGAGTATATGCAATAGATGAACAATACTCCTTTCTTGAATCTTTCTATGACACTAGCTTGAACAAATCATCAATTCTTGAGTATTATGACTAGAAACATATGTAACTCTCCGTGATACACATGATATTTGATTTTCTCACTAAATTCAGACTTGAATATTCTTGAGAGCTTTAGAAAGTGTTTGTCACAAGGTATGTACGAGTATCTCAGTTTTTCACTTGATGAATAACACAAACTAGGTTGTTCTACTTATAAAAAACAAATATAACTAACTATAATCGATTATTTCGTCAATGTAATAGATTATTTTCACTATTGTAATCGATTATTTTAATCAGATAATCGATTAAAGTGTTCATCAGGAATCTGGAAATTTGTCCAGAACAAAATAATTGATTAAGTCATATTGTAAATTAATTATTCCAGATGAACTCAGTTTTCTAATACACACAAGTAATCAATTAAGTTCCTATTTAATCGATTATCACAGACCATGTATAAAACTGATCAAAGCACATTTAATCGATTACGATCATTTGGTAATCGATTAAACCAGATCAATATGCTGTGTATATTTATGCAGAAGCTTATGTAATCGATTATTTCTCAAGATAATCGATTATCACAGAGAATTTCAAATTCCGTGTTAAGCTTATTTAATCGATTACGAATCAGTGGTAATCGATTTAAATGTTCATAAGGCAATATCCAGAAAGCATACACATGCAATTAATCGATTATATCACCTATGTAATCGATTAAAACAGTGAGAAACTGTTTTTATAAAATCCTAATTGCCTTTATGAATTTCTATCTAATTTCTTATTATCACATGATTATATCTAATCAAATGAATGTATGAATGCATGAATCATCAAACACTAATGAGGATTATTAGGCTTTATCAATTGAACTAAGCTTTAACAAAAATTACATATGTCATCAAATAGATTGGGCATGTAAAAGATCAAAAACTTTTATACTTCATACTTCTTGATCCCTTTGCTTCAGCTTCATCAAATCTAACAAAAACAAGTTTTATTCATTTATCTGAGGATTAAATCAATGAGTAGGTTCACCATATTTTATTTAATATGGTTTGTATGGACTTTGGAGCACCAAGATCTATTTTATTTAAGTTTACAAATATTTTGCATGTAATTAATACTCTTACCGCAAAATATTTTTTTTTATAAAAAAAGTCATTACATCCTTTCAATTAAATTCCGCTACGAATGTATTTAGAAAATATTACAAGTGTGTGTGTCTTGAGGTAGAAAAGTGTTACATTGTACATGAGACAAAAAGTTGTCTCATGATTTTCTGAGTAATAAGAAATTGAGTTTTATTCTGTCCTCATCTCATTAATTTGTTTTGTTCCATGAACTTTTTTCAAATCAAACGTAGAACAAAAATATTTTATCTTATCTAGTACCATAAATTTTAGCAAATCAAGTGGACCCTTAAATTCAAATTATTTTGATCAGTTAACTTAATATAAAACAAAGATGTATATAAAATATTTCATACATGTTAAGCTAAAAGTTTAAAGTAAATTTTCAGTTCTATCAACTAGGTTTATATAGTGTTCTGTGCACATAATGTTGCAAAGCATTTTTTTTATATGGAAAACTTTAGAGTAAAAGAATGCTCTACCTTTTAAAATTAGAACAAATTATTAACATAAGTATATAATAATGGTTTATAATAGATTATAAATCTCCTATTATAAACAATTTATTTGTTCAAATTCAAATTATAAGATTATTATAAGTGATAAGTTAAGCCAGGAAGCAATTCATTAGTTACAAAACAATTTTGAAATACATGCAAAATGAATTGAATTTGTTTTGGCAAATTATTTTTTTATCGTAAAAGTAAATAAAATATGTGGTTCAATTTATTGTATTCTTTGGTGGACATGTACTCTAATCTTCTACCATTTTTTTGTACATGTATATATTAATTGATAGAGTATAGTGAGAATTATGTTTTGTCAGTAAAGAGAGAAGGATTCAAGTAAACAATATTTTCTTAAGAAGCTATGATTATTGACAGAGACACTTGACAACAGGATTTAAATCTCATCTTGTGTTTGTTATAGTTGAAACTAGGAGGAGTGAAAATTGTTTAAGATGCAAAGCATTGAAAGTAAAAAGATGCATCTCTTTGTTACACTTGAAAGTGGGCTGAAAGTGGTGAATTAGTAGCAAACCCTATGTACGCTCAAAGTAGGGATAGGTATATGGATTGAAGTTCATGGATTGGTCTCTTAAGTCCGCAAATCTTACATATAATATCTCTTTTATTAAAAGTCCAAATAGCCATGTTAAGTTTTTGAGTTCGTTCATTAAGTCCATACACAGAGTTGGTGGGCTTTATTCACAGGCTATATGCTTAAGTTCAATGTGCAAATGTTGTTAATTTGTTATGTTAATATTTTGATATTTAATTTAGGTTGTTATTGTTAATTTGTTATGTTTAAAATGTTGGTATATTTTAGTGTGATAGATTTTATCTTAAAAAATGAATTCATTTTTTTTCTTAGTTTTATATATTTTTCACCTTTATAAAACATTTTTTCAAATTACTATTTGGACCCGCAAAATGGTTTGTTTATCTGTGGGCTTTAGCCTAATATGAGGACTTCACAAACCAGGCCTTAAACGAACTAGACTGATCCACATACCCACCCCTAATTGAAAGACTTTCATCTCAAGCTGAGATGAAACAAGGTGAAAGTGTGGATGCAGGAAGCTTTATTTGCATGTATGGTCAAAATTGTCCCTATGTTGTATTTTCGAGGTTTTTAATTCACTTTAGATCTACTGTGTTTTGTTTTTTAAAAACGTAACCAATTATGCTTGAAAGTATAACTAGTTATGCCTAACATAATCAGTTTTAGTTGCATGCATAATCAATTATGTTATATTGTGATTCATAATTAATTATGGATCGATGCAAGCATAACCAATTTTAAAAATAATATAATCAATTATATTCACTAGCATAATTGGTTATGATTATATTTTTGAAAACATAGCCAATTATGCTTGAAAGTATAACCGGTTATGCCTAGCATAATCGGTTTTACTTGCATGCATAATCAATTATGTTACATTGTGATTCATAATTGAGTATGGATCCAAGCATAACCAATTTTAAAAATAAAATAATCTATTATAGTCACTAGTATAATCGGTTATGATATGCTTTCGAAAACAAAATAGCAATATGATATTGTGATAAATTTTGTATGGACTTTGTTGCAATGGATTTTTGCATGTTAAATTTGCTAACTCATGATAAATTGGAGTCAGTGTAAGGGTAAAATGAGTATTTGGTTAATCATTTAAATTATTTTTTATTCTTATTTATTTAACCACTTTAATTAAAATATTTTATCTTTTTTACACTTTCTTTCATCTCAATCAAACAATCGTATTTTCTTTCATCCATTTTAATTCGTTACACGTTCATTTTTTTTTCTCCTTCTCTACCAAACACAACATTAATTCTTTCAATAGAGGCTTCTTACATTATATTTACTCTAACTGTTTAAAAATAAATGTTTTCTTAATTGATAACGTGACATCATCTCAACAGTTGATATATATATATATATATATATATTATATGTTAAGATGTGTTTGCAATGTGACACGGTCATCGGTTAATTAATAGAAAGGACTAAAAAAAAGTGTAATTTAATACATTAGGGATCCAATTCAACAAAAAAATATATTAGCGACCCAAAAAAACGATCATTTATCAAGGATCTCAAACATATTTCAGCCTTTATATCATGAGAAACTACTTTTCAAAGCATAAGCATGTTAAAGTGACCCAAAACCTGGTGCTTCAAACCCTGACCCACCACGGGTTTAGGCTTAGTCGGGTTAAAAAATACAAGTTTTTACAATTTTGCCTTATAAGTAACCTAACTCACTTAACCTATAAGCCAAATGGGTTTGAGTTGAGTTGGATTGTTTAACACATTTACAATTTAAAAAAAATGTATATTGTAGAAGAAAATAACACAAGAAGAGGGATTGAATTGTGTTTTCAAAAATTTTAAAACTTTTTCTAAGAATGATAGCACGTTTATCATCAAATGCAGATAGACCCAAGAACCAAGAACACTTAGAGATAAAACTATATCAAACGATGATAAAAAAAAAATTCTTTGTAAGACAAAACAAGATATAAAATCTAAAAATAAATTCAATGCCTTTGTTAGTTAAAGCAAAAGAGAGAAGCACACAAAGAATTATATATTTTGAATGTTGTATGAGATTTTTAGATAGGTTGATTGCACTAGTGTTGTCACAATATACCAGTATATTGTTTTCAAAACTAGAGTAATCTTCCAACTAATACTTTACCGATAATAGTTGTGAACAACAGCTTGTAGCAAACACATATTCAGCTCCAACTATAGATGGAGCAATGGAGTTCTGTTTCTTACTTGCCCAAGATATTAGACAAGGTCCAATATAGTGACGTCTTCCACTTATGCCCTTTCTTTTGACTTTGTCTTCTGCATAGTTTGCATCATAGTAGCCTATTAACTTGAAATCTCGATTCTTCTTATAAAACAAACACTTTTGTTAGTGGTAACTACTAGATATCGTAAGATCTTTTTTACAACTTTTAGATGTGATTCTCAAGGATCAGATTGAAATCTAGCACACAGACATACCTTGGTCAAGGTTTACTCTAGCAGTTTTACAGTCAGGTACAATATTGTGGATGCTGATACATCATACCGTGTCCTGATTAGCAAAAAAACCCTGAATGAGTTGGGAGCTATTGTTTTTACACCCCATTTGAAGATGATGTTTCCTACCATGACAGGGGAAATTGTCACTATCAAAGCAGACCAGAGGCAGGCCAGACAATGTTATGTGGAAAGCCTTAAAGTGGTACCATATTCTCTCGACAAGAGGTCTGATAGACATTGTACCACTTCGGGGGGCACCACCCAAGTCATGAACATAGACAGAGAATCTACTCCTTATTTGTTGATGATCTATACAACTCACCATGATGATAGTTTTGATGTGGATCCGTGCGATGATGATGACGAAAAAGGACCAAAACTGATTGAAGAACTGGTCAAGCTGCAACTCGGGCCCAAACCCGGACAGTGCACGCAACTTAGCAAAGAGCTTACCAACCATGAGTACAGGCATCTAGTCGACGTACTCCGTAAGAATGCATCTTTGTTAGCATGACAACCATCCAATATGCTAGGTATTGACCCTAATATCATATGTCACAAACTGGCAATATGCCTGCAGGTGATAACCTGTTAGCATATAGTAGTTTTTAGGATAAAATAATTAAGAAATTAAAGATAAAATATCAAATAAAGGAAATATCAAATAAAGGCTTTAAATAAATATAAATTATCTTATCATTAATTTTATCATTAATTATTGTTATTTTAATATATTAGGAACAATAAATAGCAGAAAAGAAGCAAAATAAAGGGCAACTGGAAATTGCAGCTCACGCGGACCGCGCCAAGACCACGCTAGTCGCGCCACACTCACTGCCTGTTGACGCTGATCGCGTGAAACTGACGCTAACCGCGCGGACGTTATGGGAAATTCAAAAAGAAGCTTAAAGATAAGATAAGAAGATAAGCTCTTAGGGTTTTGCTAACCTATCTATAAATAAAGAAGCCACAGAATCTCCGATACATGCAGAAACACACAAAAACACAAATATACACACAAACGGAGGCATTGAAGGAGATCAAGAACGAATTGAAGATTGAGAAGGAAGCCAAGATTGAGGGGTTTGATTACTCTTCTATTTTGTATTATGTTTCATCTATTTTCTCATCTTTGTATTGAGCTAGATATAATTATGTCTAGCTAATTCCTCCTTGATTGTGGTAAAGGCCAAAAGCCAATGTGAACTCTTGTGTGAATTGGGTTGATGATTAATGAATATTGTTATGATTGCTTCTCTTTATCTTGTTCTTCAATTTTAAATTCCATTAATAGAATTGATCACTCTATTAGAGGTATTAAGGGCTTTAATTCACAATAGGAATATTGGGGTTTTAGTTTCTGAAAGCGATAAAATGACAGTTTGACATTACCTAGGGATAGGGATGAAGGATTGCAAAGTTTTTATATACCAGCTTAAAGCTTAATCCGAAAGGGGGTTACTAAGGGATTAGAACACTTAATTAGGATTAAAGGGTTAAAAAGTCTGAGGAATCTGGGTTTAACCAATCAATTAAGGTATATCTTTGAGTAAGATAATAATTGAAATTAATTATCAATTCAATTAAACACTTGTGCTTTTACCGCAATTATTCTTCATTACTGCATAACTTTACTTTTAATTAAAATTTACTTCTGTTTTCAATTATATTCCAAATTACAACACAATTCATAAATCAAATTTCTTTCTATTTTTCTCTTTTCCAATTTTAAGATAACAATTGCAATTACATTAGTGCCTCAATCCTTGTGGAGACGATACTCTAATTATCAAAATTATTACTTGAACGATCGGTACACTTGCCGTGAGTTATGCATCACTTTGTGACGCAACAGCAGGCTAAGCCAATAGCGTAGAAAAAGCAAAATATGGGAGAAGAAAGGCGAAAAGCAGTGAAAGGAGAAGTAGACATGCTTCTTAAGGCCAACTTCATAAGGGAAGTCAGATACTCAAATTGGCTCGCCAACGTTGTCATGGTCAAAAAAGCCAATGGCAAGTGGGGCATGTGCACAGATTTCACAGACCTCAACAACGCATGCCCGAAGGACGCATACCCACTCCCTAACATTGAAAAACTAGTTGATGGGGCGTCCGAATTTCATATCTCAAGCTTCTTGGATGCGTATTATGGTTATGATCAGATCAGCATGAATGCCCCAGACGAAGAAAAGACAACCTTCATCACTGAAGATGCCAACTACTGTTACAGGGTAATGCCCTTTGGTCCTAAAAATGTAGGGGCTACATACCAACGACTGATGGACCACGTCTTCAGGAAGTAGATAGGACGCAACGTCGAGGTCTATGTGGATGACATGGTCGTCAAATCTCAGACTATAGCCCAATATGTAGCAGATCTGGAAGAGGTACTACGAAACTAGAACTGGTAGGCAGGATGGTGGCATGGTCAGTCAAACTGTCAGAATTTGAAATTCGATACAAACCTCGCGGTCTCATGAAAACACAATTTATAGCAGACTTCCTAGTAGAATTTGCAGGAAAAGATAAATCCACCCCAGACTAGTGGAACCTTTACGTGGATGGGGCATACAATGTACAAGGAAGTGGAGCAGGCATCATACTTGAAGGACCCGACAACGTCTCGCTAGAACAAGCTCTCAAGCTTAACTTCAAGGGCTCAAACAACCAAGCCGAGTATGAAACACTCATAGCAAGACTCAAACTCACCAAAGAAGTCTGGGCTCAGTGTCTGAGATGCTTTTCAGACTCACAGGTTGTCCAAGGACAAATAACAGACAAATACCAAACCAAGGAAGCCATACTCCTTCAGTATTATCATCTGGATAAAACACTCATTGATAGTTTTGAATGTTTTGAGATATATCACATACCTCGAGAGAGTAACATCAGGGCCGACTTGTTGTCCAGACTGGCCAGTACCAAAAAGATCGGGCACCTCAAAACAATTATCCAAGAAACGCTCAAAAACCCAGCATTGACACCCAAGCGGTAATGGTTGTTGAGTTAGAAGAGCCCAACTAGGTGACACCCTACAAAGATTTTCTCATAAAGGGAACACTCCCAATAGATGAAAACGAGGCCCAATGTCTAAAGCGGAAAGCGAGCTACTACGTCATCATTGATTGTGAGTTATTCAAAAGAGGGCTGACAACACCTATACTCAAGTGCTTGGACAACTAACAGGCAGATTAAGTCCTAAGAGAACTCCATGAAGGGATCTATGGACTCCACATTGGGGGATGCTCCCTAGCCACCAAGGTAGTATGAGCAGGATACTACTGGCCAACACTTAGGACCGATGCTTTCAAGTTCTCATGAAAATATAAAAGGTGTCAGGAGTTTGCGGACATCCCAAGGATTCCCCCTAATAACCTTCATACTATCTCCTCTCCATGGCCCTTCGCTATGTGGGGTATGGACATCTTGGAACCATTCCCTAGAGCTCCAGGGATGATCAAGTTCTTACTAGTAGCAATCGACTACTTCACCAAGTGGATCGAAGCAAAACCACTAAGAGAGATAACAACCAACGAAATTGAAACCTTCACTTGGAAACATCTCATATGCAGATACGGTCTACCCTATGCTATCATCACTGATAATGGTATGTAGTTCAAGGCACAAACCTACGAGGACTTCCTCACAATAGAACCTCTTGAGTCACTACCCCCTATACCCAGGTTAGAGTTGGACAATGGCGACTCAAACATTTTCAGAAAAGAAACTTAAGCGAGAAGAAGAAAAGGAATAATGAAGAAGAAGATTAAGGAAAGCAAGGACACAGGTATAGCATAAATGGTAGAAATCTCATATACTTAAAGAGGAGTGAGGCTCGACAGTTATTGGCGGGATTTTGAAACATCCCCTAGAAGTCCGTGTCGTGATTGATCGCATTCACCCACTACCACATGATCTCCATAACGTGTCCACTCCCCGAGTGACACGTGTGCACGGGTAATGGTGCATGGGCAGCACACAACTGCTAACATTAATGAGGATGTAAAGCCTGCTTTTAGAAATCACATCAAACAATCATATTTTGATCAAAATTATCATCATTGACGCCTCACTTTCTTGCCAAGTTCAGACTTATCCACTAAGGTGGAATATTCCACTTTGGATAGCTTAGCATGTACAAACCGGACCACTCGTCCAGGTTCAAGTACTAATACAGTCTGGACAAACCTGTCCAGGTTCATATTACTTGCTAGAGTTATGACCTTGACAAGCGACATTACTTGTCTACACTCGGGGGATAACAACACTTATCATATTACTACCATGACACGGACATTCTCCATCGACATTCTTTCACATCTTTCGCCCATAAATTGGCTCAGAGGCTCGGGGGCTTATGTATCGTTCAAATATGGTAAAATTACACGTGGACACCCTCCATATCAACATTGCCACATTAATAGTGTTGATTTGTTCGCCAAGTGTTAACTCGGACACACGTGTCCACCCTCCATCTCAACCCTGTTACAGGAGCGCGAACACCTATCTGCTACAGGAGCACTGACAACAACAATATTATCTCCTTATAAACAACATATCAAATATGCTTGGATATTCAAATAGGCGCAACCACCTTATCATATCATATCTTAACAAAGTTATCTACAAGTTTTACTTATCTACAAGTTTTTACTTATCTAAAAGTAACAATATATCAATAAGGTACACATTATCTTATATTTAAATTAGATAACTGCCTGCTATTATCTGTTATTATCTTATCAACATATTATCAATAAACAAAGGCCCAAAATCTACACTCCACACTATAAATACAACCTTACAGGTTCTCTCTAACTACACACTACACTTCATACTCACTCCGGATACATATCATTCATTATTCAATTCTCATTCCATACACAATACTTGAATGCATTACTCATGTTACTCATTCTCTATATCTTATGTCAAGTTCTCACACTTAGTTATTCTCTTATAAATTGATGTACTTACTTGAGCGTCAGAGTGTCTTTCCTTTGTTTTGTAGGCCCTTTTCCTAAACAAAGCCGAATCACCATCCGACGTCCAGAATTTGGAGTCCACCTAGACCACGTCTAGCCCACGCGTGGAATTTCCAGATTTTGGTAAGAACATAATTATTTAACTTAGCTACACATATAATATCAGGCAGTGAGTATCCTACTGCTAATTTATATCTTGCAGAAGTTTGGAGGGTCAAGCAAGTAATTGACAATGCATTAGAGGATGAAGATTTTTTTAAAAGAGATATGGCAGCCCCAATGAAACTAAACTTTGACAAATATTGTGGGGAATGTAATTTGTTAATGTCTATTGCTAGTGTTTTAGATCCTAGGTGCAAGTTTCGTATGATTGGCGTTTGCTTCCTTTTGTTGTACAAGCCTAAGGAAATTGCTAAGGAAAATGTGGATAAGGTACGAAGTGCTCTTCAACAATTATATGATGAGTATGTGGCTTTAAACAACAAAGAGTCATCCTTAAATGAAAAGAATGTCGGTGGCATAAACTCCTCAACTATCCATGTGTCTGATACATCTACTATGACTGGCTTTGATCAATTAATGAGCCTTGTGCATGAAAAGGAAGAAGTCCCACCAATGAAATCAGAACTAGATGTTTATCTTGAGGAGAAAAATACTTATATTCCTAATAATGGAAACTCCACTTTTAGTGCCTCGGAGTGGTGGATGAATAACAACTTCAAATATAAAATTTTATCAAAGATGGCAAGAGATATACTAGTTGTTCCAATATCATCTGTTGCATCAGAATCTATATTTAGTGCTGGAGGTAGAGTAATTGATTAGTATCGTTCTAGATTGAATGAAGAATCTATTGAAGCTCTCATATGCGGTGGGTATTAGATTCGTCATAATTATTTGAAGAGAAAAACAAAGGTACACAAATTTTATTTTTAATTGACTCTTTTGTAATATATTTATTTTTCTAATAACATTTTTCCTCATTATGAAGGTGGATGATCAGCTGCTTGAAGAAATCACCTTGAAAATCTCATAAATGATTATGACTTATTTGGAAATAGAAATAAAATGTTGAGACATTTTCTATTTAAAAAATCTTTTTTTAACTTTGCTAGACTAATTTAAAGTGTTTCTTAAAATTAATTTATATTCTAATAACATTTTTTCCTTCAAAATGAAGGTGGACGAACATCTTCAAGAAATCACATTGAAGATTTGATGATATGTTGGCTCATTGCTTTATGTTTGGGAGATGGCTCGAGAATTAAAAAAAAATATTCTTCTTTATATTTAACTTGCCTTGGTTCTTATTTCTGGTTTATTTTAGTATTTGACATTTAGACTATATTATCAGATATAACTTATGGTATTTTACTTAGCTTGTTTATTTTGTTTACAATATTTTGTTGAATACTTAAAGTGCTCCGATTATAATTCTTAATTGGGTTGTTGTGATTAGTGAATTTTAATCTCTTATTAGAGTGTTCTAATTAATTTTAACTTTTTTCACGCACAAATTACAAGAGAAGTATGTGTCTTTCTTTATATAAAAAATTTACAAAATTATTATGCGAATTCTCAAAGTTTCACTGTATAGTCATTAGATTTTCCTTAATATATAATATTTATTGTAAAATAGGCTTTTTAATAGGCTCGTAGGCCAAGCCAAGATTTTAAATAGGCTACGCCAAGCCTAAAAAAAACCTATGACAGGTAAATAGGCTAGGACTGACTTTATGTTTTTAAATCAGGCCAAGGCCAGGCCTAACCAAGCCTGGCCTGGCCTGGCCTATTTCCACCCCTAGATACAACTGCATGTCTGCAAAATCATCCTCAAGATCTGATAATCTCTTATAAGACGTTAGTCCATCATTGAATTTAACATGGACAGATTCTTCTACAACTAAAGTTCTAGTGTTTAAACACTTTATATGTTTTAGATGTATAAGAAAAGCTAAGAAACATCCATTTATCCACTTTAGAATCAAACTTGTCTAGTTGATCTTTAATGTTCAAGATAAAGTAGTCACATCCAAATGGATGAAAGTATGAAATAGTGGGTTTTTTCCCTCTCCATAATTCATAGGGAGTCTTTTTTTATCAATGGTCTAATCAATATTATGTTTTGAACATAGCATGTTGTATTAACTATTTCTACCTAGAAGTGCTTAGGAAGTGAATTTTCACAGCGCATGGTTTTAGCCATCTCTTGCAGAGTTTTGTTTTTCCTTTTAACTACCCCATTTTGTTGAGGTGTTCTTGGTGAAGAAAAGTTGTGGAAGATACCATTCATTTTGCAAAATGATTTAAACTTAGAATTTTCAAATTCAGTTCCATGGTCAGTTCTGATAGAACAGATACATAAGCCTTTTTCGTTTTGAACTCTTTTATAGAATTTTTTAATGACCTTGAAAGACTCATGCTTATAAGCAATAAATTATACCCAAGTATATCTTGAATAGTCATCAACTATTACAAAGCGATATTTCTTTCCTCTCAGACTCAGCGTTTTGGTTAGTCCAAATAAATCCATGTGCAATAGTTATAATGGTTTGGAAGTGGAAACAATATCTCTAGATTTAAAAGAAATTTTGATTTGTTTCCCTTGATAACATGCTTCACAGAGAATATGAGTTTTCCAAAAGATCTTGGACAAACCTTAAACTAAATATTTTTGGATAGTTTTGTGATATGTTTTAAGTTGACATGCCCAAGTTTTTTATGCCAAAGCCATTTTTCATCTTCTCTAGATATCAGACATTATACATTCTGTTGATAGAGATCTATCAAATTAATCTCATACAAATTGTTGTGTTGTTTGACAATAAAGAAAAATATTTCATCTTATGTCTTGACTATACATTTGTCTTTGTTGAAGGAAACAATATAATCACTATCACAAAATTGACTTATGCTAAGTATGTTATACTTCAGACCTTCAACATATAAGACATTATCTTTGGAGGCTAAAGAGGGCATATCAATTTTACCTATACCAGACATGTTTCTCTTACATATGCCTCCAAAGGTAATTGCTCATCCTTCATGTGGCTTTAGGTCTAGAAATATAGACCTTTTTCTCATCATGTGTAGTCAGCAACCACTACCCAAGTACCAGCTTAAACCTGGTCTTTTCCTACCAAGGATATCTACAACAGACACTATTTGAGATTTTGGTACTCATACCTTGGGTCCAGCATAGTGTTGATTCAAGAGCAAGCATGAAAGGATGGACAAGGAATCGAGCTTTGTGTTTTGTGCTTTCAACATGCCTCATAGCAAGTGCCTTGGAAGCTTGAAGATCAATTGATTCATGTAAAAGGGAAGAAGTGTTATCTGATAATCCAATGTGCATATCATGCATAATCATTCATTTAGGATTGTTAGATTAAAGGCCAATTCAAAAGCATTTAACAAATTAGGCAAATTAAAATCAAGTTTTTGGAAAAATGAAGTTTTCCTACTTTAATCGATTAGAAACATAGTGGCATCGATTATTTTGTTCTTCGTGCCTTCTGGAAAACAAATCAAGAACATTGTAATCGATTACATATCGAATTAATCGATTACATAGGCTAAAATTGAAAAATCATACTGACTGTTTTAATCGATTACAGGAGTTCGTAATCGATTACATATCATACCTATGGCTAACGTGTTCTGCTGATTTAATCAATTACATATCATCTTAATCGATTACATAGTACATTTGAAAATATTGGTATGTCTGTCTTAATCGATTACCAAATTTAGTAATCGATTACCTAGTGCATTTAGAAAATCATGAGTCTGGTTTAATCGATTACGTGACAGAATAATCGATTACATTGTTCATAGATCAAACCCAGAACACATCATAAACACTTTAATCGATTACATATGCGAAATAATCGATTACAGAAGCGTGTTTAATCGATTATTTTCAGTTAGAAAGTTGTTATAAATAGAACCCATTGCCCTGTGCTTTGTGAGATTGAAAATTTCTTATTATGGGCATTCACAAACATTCATGAGCTTTCTTTAGTGAGTTTACTAAGTTGAAAAACATCTAGGCATCACAAAAAATTCATATAAGTTGTTGATTTGAAAAGTGAAGCATATTGAGTTTCAAAGAGTAAGGAGAGGAATGCTTTGATTCTGTCATTCTTTCTTTCAACCTGGTGAATCATACATATGCATCTTGTTCATTGGATTATCAGGTGAATTCGTTCCTTATTCTTTGTGTTTGTAAATCTGTTTTGATTTCTGTAAAGATTGGCTTATTGTAAATGGGTTTCTTGCATGGTGTTTAGAGATAGTGTTTCTATAATGGTTGCTGAGTAGTGTTCTCAGTAGGGATTGGTCTCTAAGAATCTAATAGTGTTTTAGATTTCTGAACTTTATCTAGGGTTGATAAAGAGAGACTTGTAATATCTTGTAAGAATATTATTTGCAATAGTGGAACTCCATTCTAGTGTTGAGTGGAAGAACTGGATGTAGCTTCATAGTGTTTGAAGTGAACCAGTATAAAAATTGTGGCTGATCTTTATTCTCATCTCTTCATCTCTTAATTGCTTTGTTTGTGAATCAAATTATTTGCACAAAAAGATTTCAATTGTCTATTGGTTTTCTTGACAAAGGAATTTGCTTGAATATAAGATTCTTGGTTTCAAAATAATTTTTAAAGTGATAAAGATCCTGTGGAAACTCTGATTTGAAAATTTTTAAATACCAAGGTTCAACCAATTCACCCCCCCTCTTGGTTGTATTGAAGTATTTTTATCATTTTCAATTAGCATCAAGAGCTGGTTCTTGAAAGTTGCTCAAGATCACTTTTTCTTTTCAAAAAGAAATACGAATACTTCACAAATAACCTTTAAGGAGGGTGCCTCTTTAAACAGACCTCCTATGTTTGAAGGGGAACATTTCAGTTTTTGGAAAAATAGAATGAAGATATTTATTCAATCAAATGACCTAGGAGCATGGAATGCAATAGTGAAGGGTCCTTTTATTCCAAAGAAAACTGTGGCAAATGAATTGATTATCAAAGAATGGGATAAGATGACTGAGGCTGAACAAAAGGCTGCACAATATGATTTTAAAGCTAAAAATATGATCACCTCTACACTTTCCTTTGATGAATTTTTCAGGACTGTGAGATGTAACAGTGCAAAAGAAATGTGGGAGATGCTGGAAATTTCTCATGAAGGAATTGAGGAAGTTAGACGATCAAGGAAACATGCTTTGATCCATGAGTATGAGATGTTCAAGATGAACACTAATGAGAGCATTTCTCAGCTGCAGACCAGATTTACTCATATTGTAAATCACCTTTTGGGTCTTGGAAAGGTCTTTGACATTGAAGAATTGAACATCAAAATATTGAAGTGTTGACAAGACCTTGGCAACCAAAGGTTATAGCAATCAAGGAGTCCAAGGATCTATCAAAGATCTCTATGGCTGCATTGTTTGGTAAGCTTCTTGAATATGAACTTGAAAAATGTCTCAACTAACATCTTGTGAAGATGCAGAAAAGAAAACAAGAAGCATTGCCTTAAAAGCTGCAACTTTAAAGGCTGAAAAAGAAATTGAAACAAGTGAAGAGGATGATGAAGATAATGTAAACTTGGTGGTCAGAAAGTTCAGCAAATTTCTGGAAAAAAAAACAAGAACAAAAAGTTCAACAAAGGTAGCAAAAACAACAATAGCAACAACAACCTCAACAAGAAGATTGACAACAATTTCACATGCTTTAGGTGTGGCAAGCCAGGCCATATCAAATCTGAGTGCTCAATCTACTTGAGGAAACAACAAGGAGAGGGAAAGATGAAAAAGGAAGGGAGAGCTAAAAGAGCATACATAGCTTGGGAAGATAATGAGTCAACAACTTCAGATTCTTCCACTGAAAATAAAGAAGCTAACATGTGTCTCACATCCACCATCAATGAAGATGATGATGATTTGCTAAGTGATGAGGATGAGGTAAATTCTTAACTTGATCAAGCTATTTATGCTTTTCAAGAAATGCATGAGGAAGCCCAAAAACTTGCAAAATCCAATAATAAGCTCATAGGAAATCTTAGATGGCATATTGAAAAAATTACTGAATTGCAAAATGAGATTTGCAACTTGAAAGAAGAAAATGAAAAACTTGTTTCAAGTTACAAATTGAATGGATGTGTGTGTGCTTCTTCCTCTAGCAATGTTGACAAGTATAAATTGCTTCAAAAGGATTTTGATGAGTATAAACAAAGTCAAGGTGAAAAATAT